>SKCR01040914.1:0-59556 GCA_019454045.1 Zanthoxylum bungeanum | reverse complement strand
GCTCGCTACATAGATGGAAGATATTGTATAGAAATTAAAAAAGATCAAAAATCAAAGAAAAAAGCAAAAAAAAAAAAAATCAGAAAAAAATTCCATTGCTAAAAAGTTGTGAATTCTGATAAAAACTTTAGGACAAAAAATATTACTTTCTTCTCAACTGCACTTGTGACTATTGTGGGTAAAAATGAGTTGATTAATATTTTGTTGACTATGTATATGAAGAATGGTACAAAAATAATCGGAGAATTCACTTATTCTGTAATTTAAAAAGAAACAAAATAATTTTTAAATTGGATAAGAAGTTTCACATGTTTAGTCACTAACTTCTTTATTCTCATTTCTCTTGTCTTTATGCTTTTGTGTGCATTAGTTTTATTATCTTTTTACTTTTGTAAAATGTTTGTGGGTATCGTTGCTGTAAGCCCTCACGAGACTACAACTCGTCCACTAGGGACACCTAAGGGTTTAAAGGCTTGTTGCATACGCAAAATGCAACCGTGATCCTACGAAAGTGGCTTAGTTTAATTTTAATTGTTTCTTGTATTTTATTTTGTTGTTTTGCTCGAGGACTAGCAAATTTTAGGTTTAGGGGTGTGATGAGTGGAAAATAATCAATATTTACCGCCCTTTTTACTTAAATTTTGTTTAGTTTCTCGGGTTTTGATGAACGTATTGATGTGTTTTAGTTTATTTTGCAGATAAAATAATATTAGGACTCAATGAAATCATTTAGGATGAAATATAGATCAAATAAGGGCAAAATTTGGACTTGACATTTGATTTTTGAGATTGGAAACTTGAAAGGGCGTTCTAACGAAGTACAGTTTCGGAAATTCCAGTTTTGCACAACTGTCGTATTTTGCATAACTTTTTTTTTGATATCGGATTGAGCTGATTCAAGTTCCAGATTAAAGAAGACTCAAAGATCTAAATTGTTAAGAACAAAAAAATTTCGAATTAGGAAGATTTCATGACCGCAATTGATGAAACATCCAGAAGTGTGTTATGCGTAATTATTAAAGTCATTTTCAAAGTAAAAAAAATAAAAATAAAAATAAAAATAGTCAAACTCCCACCAAACATATTAAAAATTAATAATGGATTTGGTGGAGCAATTAGTTGTAACATCCCGCATAAGCCAGGATGCTACCGGCAGGAGATAAACTAATCCTGCCTCCATAAGCCTCTGACTCTGACGAAATTTCGGCAGGACCTCTGCGTAAAGTCATGCAACCTGGATCTAAGTCCAGCACCTCAATACAACCTAAAGGGCCCAACACATAATATACACTAAAATAATAAACTTAAGTCATAACACAATTGGGCTCCGTGTCCGAAAATACGTACAAACAAAAACTTTTACAATTACACTTGTACAGACTTAAACTTTTTACAACAAGACTTATAAACGACTCTTATACGCCCAAGACCTGGTGACTGGCTGACTGTAATGCTGCTATCCGGCTTCTCATGCTCTGAAATCTGTGGTCGACCGATCTGGTCACCAACCTGCAAAAACTCAAACACTGTTGGGATGTGAGTCATAAGACTCAGTAAGTAACTATGCTATTCCTTGAGCATCAAACACAAGCAAAGTGTGATTTCCATTTTATATTAATCTGTACCTCTTATGATCTTACACATGTATCAAACCTGATCTATCTTTTGATTTCTTATTATTTTTCAAACTATACTACTTATTTCTAGCTACTGTCTTTCTAACTATCATACGTGAACTTTAAGTTTTGTTTCTTGTTTAGGCATCATTCATATTCTTTCTATTAAGTCAAGTTTTACCATATTTTCGCTGCGCTACTCTGATATCTCAATACTTACCCACTTACTCTTTACTAATCTAGTTTGGTTATTTATCATACTTATCTTTCTTTTATTTCATTGAAATATCATCAAATCGGATTTTAAAATTGTCCTTTGTTATTAAACATTCTTCTTTAACTGTCTTATATTCTATATACTAATTCTATCACTAATATACCTCACATGCAGATAAATAAGCCCACTTACATAATAAATTATCACCCTATCATAAACATTTGCAATCTAATATACCTTTACATCTATAACTTTATATATCCAAGTTCGAATTTATTTAAGCTTTAATGCTATAAATATATGCATTTGCAAATTACTATTTCCAACTCAATAATATCATACATGTATATGGAATCATTCGTCATAAACTATCATCCACAAAAATTTCTCTCGTGTAAATACAGTTCATGCCAATATTCATCTTCTTATGCATACAAACGCAATAATGCTATCATGCATTAGTATATGTTATATATATATAACTCAAATGATATCTAAATGTATGATTTATATGCTCAATTTGTAAATTAAGCTCTACTTAAATATGTCATGATTCTGTAATACTTATTCTACGTAATACATACTTATACTATCATCAATGCACTGTGCATACATCACACACACAAGTACTAATTATATATATACATGCCATTATGCATTAATGCCAATTACATGCTCTCCAGATGATATCTAGAATATATTATCTTTATGTATAACTTATGAATTATGTTCTACTTTATCATGCCATGCTTTTTATAAAATATTTTCTGAAAACCTTTTTGAAAAATTATTTTCTAAAAACTATTTCTTGAAACTCTTTATAAAACATGTCTTTCCAAATCCCTTTCTGAAAATCTTTTCTGAAAACTGAAATCTGAAATCTTTTTCTGAAAATTGAAATCTGAAAATCAATATACGGTCATCTTGTACCAAAGTATCCATCTGGTGTTCAGGGGCGTTACGTATCACCACCCTCCCGAATAGACCGGTGTATAGAGGCGTTACGTATCGCCATCCCCCTAAACACCATGTCGGTGACATGGGGCGTTACGTATCGCCGTCCCCCATGCCACCAAATCTCCGCTCGTAGGTGCATCTCCGCCCAAGAATGTACCATTTGAGCGCTTAAGATCTAGGGGCGTTACGTATCGCCGTCCCCCTAGTCCCGCTCGAAGATCTGAGAGCGTCCCCTCAGTCCTCCACATTGCACATGTATCTAAATCCGCCAATTCCAACAATGTACCATTGGGTTGGGTCAAATCCCAATCCCGAATCCATATGATATCCGTCAATTCCATATGTATTTCAAGTTACGTACTGGGGTGAGTTTTTCCCTCATGCCCCAAAAAAACATAAGACTATGCTTTAAATCTCAAAGCTATAAGAAATATTTTCTGAAATACATTTCTTTCAAAAGCATTTGAAACCATTCCTTGAAGCACTTTGAATTTCAAAAACATTCTTAGCTTTAACTTAACTTCTGAAAATTATAACATATAAATGTGCTGGTATAAGTACATATGGTTATTAGCTAGGATCGTCATGGATCTTATTATTGAAAATCAAAAACTTATTTGCCGCATTTTTGAAAAATCTAATATGAAAATTTCTTGCTTTAATCAGTACTGGTTTTTTATATTTGCATGATAACTCTCTATAATCAAAAGAGTTGTATGGTTTCTTTTTCATTTGTTTACTAGAAAATGAATTGTACAAGGATTGTGTCTATTTAGTTTGAGATGGTTAAGTGTGACATTATAAAGCTTGTAAATTAATAAAGTCAGTTGTCTATTTGACATTGATACTGCTTTCACTTGCTGCAGCCTAATATTATTTGAGGCATGTTATGTTACTGATGTATGGAGTTTGATTCATTTGACATTTTAGATACTTCTCTCACATGATAAAGTTATAGCTTGAGTATAAGAAAAAAATATATATACAGTTTATCTTGTATTATATATAATTAGACACATTGCCCCCCCGGCATGTGAAGATAATATAAAGTAAGTTATTTCAATATACCATAGATATGCATGAATGAATGCATGTACATGTATGATAGTATAATAAATAACTTACTTTACATTATCTTCACATGCCGGGGGGGGCAATGTGTCTAATATATATAATACAAGATAAACTGTATAAATATTTTTTCTTATACTCAAGCTATAACTTTATCATGTGAGAGAAGTATCTAAAATGTCAAATGAATCAAACTCCCTACATCAGTAACATAACATGCCTCAAATAATATTAGGCTACAGAGTGAAAGCAGTATCAATGTCAAATAGACAACTGACTTTATTAATTTACAAGCTTTATAATGTCTGGTTGGTAATTATCATGCAAAGTTAATATATTATATTAAGGGAGATATCTAAAATAGTAGTAATAAAAGTGGATCCTTTTTACCTCATCATTTTCTTTATTGTACTTTTACTTTATTTACTTTCAGCATTTACTTTCCATTAATTTAATTTCCAGCATTTACTTTATGTCTTTTCTTTTATTTACGTTTTACTACCCGTAAATATGTGTCGTAACTAAGCGAGTTATCTGGGGTTGTGATGAAATCCAATATCATCGGTTTATAAGGGGTTAAATTACAGTTTTGGTAATATAAAGGCTTATTTATTGAGCCTTAATCCTAAACTTTTTATTAACTGGCCATTAATAAAATTGAACTACTAAACTTAAAATGAACTTGGAAAAGAGATTTTAGGTTAAATACCTTAGACTCAATAGCCCACGATTTTCATTGACGATAAATAAACATTTAATAGATTTCCTTACATGATAGGAATATACTTGTCGGGCGGGGGTAGCCATAATTAGAACTTAATCTTAATGAATTCATATAATTTGGTTAACATAGGAATATGATTAATTGGGTTATACTGGGTATTTGTATTTGACCATCGGAATAGGCTTTTACATAATTTCGTGTTCCAGGTTAATAAACCAATATATTACACAAACGTAAAATAACCACTTCATCTTTTAAAAAGATATTGGAAGGATTCACAACCCTGGATAGTTTTATAAATTTGTACTTTGAGTACTTATTCGCAAAACGAGTTGGACTCGCGCAAAATCAAATCGTTGTTTGAACATTGGATGGTCATTAATTATCAGATTAATTAATTGGATTAGATTGATTGATAACATGCTTGTGTGAATACATGGTTACGATGCATTAATAATGTATATCGGATGAATATTAGATGGGTGGGGCAATTTTGGAAATTGTTGTAATAAATTTAGAATTTATTAATTGGACCTGCATGTCCAACCTATTACCTCCTTACTCTTTGTATTTCTCTTCCCACCTATTCCCCTCAATGTAAATGAGGTTTCTTTAGAAGTGTTATGTAACGGGTAGAAGTAATACTTGTGCTAGCGGGAGAGTAGGAAAGGGTGAGATTTGATCTACAATCAATGTGTAAAGTATCCATCCGCATATCATTATTATATTTATTTACGTGCCTTATTATGTGTTTAGAATGCATGTTTAAAGGTGTATGATGATAAGACTTTAACAAAGATAATAAATTGGTTGCCAATTTGCACGCGAAAAACCCTCACAAAATATTAAGCGTTTTTCCTTCCATTGAGTGATTCTTACTCAAGATCCAAGACTGGTATTGGTTTGTTGGCCAAAGTCAAGGCCTTTGTCTGTCGAAGATGTGTTTGAATCACGAGAGCTTTGTCCATATTGGTGTCTTGTCCAAGTTGTGGTTTGTTGGCCAAAGTCAAGACCACTTCTTGTCCATCGACATTGATTACGAAGCTTTCCAAGGTCAATGGGTCACGCTTGACTGGGATCACTAAGTTTGTTTTGCCAAAGCCAATGCTTAGTTGATTCAGAGGAAAAAAGGTTAGGCAATATATTGGATATATTGTCATATATAAGATATATGTTTCGGACTTGGATGTCCCCATACTGGATCTAGGAATTGGATGGGATCCAATTGATCTTAGAGATATACCTAGTTAATTATCATACAATTTGTTGGCCAAAGTCAAGATTGTGTGTTATTTAACGGGATCCTAGCCCACAATTTGTTTTAATTTTAAAGTCACCAACCAATCAAACAATCAATCCATTAGATACTTGTAAACATTTAACTTCATAAATTGATAACAAAAGATTTGAAGTCCTCGTGGGATCGATACTTTTTATACTACTTGAACGATACGTGCGCTTGCGTTATACGCGTGTGATTACGCCGGTCAAGTTTTTGGCGCCGTTACTGGAGACTTATTTATCTTTCACTATTAGTTTTGAGGTTAGATACCTTTACTTGTATCTAATTTTCTATTTACTTATTGTTTTTGTTTTCACTTGTTTCAGGTTCTCAGACACTACATGAGATGAACCAGAAGCTTTGAACTCCGACCGCTTGACCCAGAGATTGAAAAAAACCATCAGACAGTTGAGAAGGAAAATACGAGAAGGCCAAAAAGCAATCGTTAACATGGAACCTGAACCTTTAGAAGTTGCACCACCAATTCCTATTCGAGACAGAACCATTCCAGTGGTGGACGTCCTCATTTCCTATATTATATTTCCTCCCCTACCAGCAAATACATGTTACATCAAAACATGAATTCAGATAATTCAGCAGTCAATACAGTTTGGGAGGAATTCAACTGAAGATCCTAATGCCCACATCAGCAACTTCCTGGAAGTTTGCGGCACTTTCAATTACAACAGAGCATTAGAAGAAGCAATGAGACTGCGAGTTTTTCCATATTCCTTAAAAGACAGAGCAAAAGCTTGGCTACATTCACTACCAGTAGGTTCCATCACAACTTGGAACACTCTAGCCACCAAATTCCTTGCAAAGTACTTTCCACCATGCAGAACATCAAAACAGAGAAATGACATCACATCCTTTGTACAACTTGACTCGGAAACTCTCTACGAAGCTTGGGAAAGGTATAAAGATTTGCTTCTGAAATGTCCTCACCATGAGATTCCAAAATGGCTTCAAGTCCAAACTTTCTATAATGGACTTTCTGGACTGATGAAAACCACAATTGATGCTGCTGCTGGAGGAGCTTTGATGGCAAAATGAGAAGATCATGCCTGGGACTTAATCGAAGAAATGGCTAACAACAATTAATAGTGGCCAACAGAAAGGAGCATGATTCAACGAATTGCATGAATTTATGAAGTTGGAGCTAACAATTCATTAGGCTGGATCTGCAAGTGTGACACTTTATTTTTATTGCTCAAATGATTCTCCCTAGTATTGCTTGACACACTGGCTGTTTACCATAAATATGTTGTTGGATTTGGAGTTGTATATCTCAATTACTCCGTAGGGTAACACCTGATTAATCATAAATGGACCTTACCATTTGATTTCAGCTTTCCAAGGAAACGTTTCAACCTTGAATTGTATAACAACACCACCTGCTGCCCTGGTTCCAGTTTTCTGCACACTATTTTTTATCATGTCATTTCTTGGTATTTTCTTTGTACAGTTTGGCATTTTCATAAGCATGTAGGCGAAATTCCTCCAATTCGTTGAGTTGGTGGAGTCTTTTCTCTCATACTTCTTGTAGATCAAGATTTAACTTCTTCAGTGCCTAATATGCTTTGTGTTCAAGCTCCACTGGCAGATGGCATGCTTTCTCAAACACCATTTGATATGGGGACAGACCAATGGGTGTCTTGTAAGCTGTCCGATAGGCCCATAGTGCGTCATCCAGTTTTGAAGACCAATCCCTCCTTGCTGATCCAACAGTTCTCTCCAAGATTCTTTTGATCTATCTGTTCGAAACTTCAACCTGTCCATTTGACTGTGGATGGTATGCAGTGGTAACTTTATGAGTAACTCCATACTTGGATAAGAGTGCATCAAAGTATTTGTTGCAAAAGTGTGTGCCACCATCATTGATAATTGCTCGAGGTGTTCCGAAGCGAGTGAAAATATTATTTTTAAGGAATTTTTTCACTGCTTTCGAGTCATTTGATGGCATTTCTGTTGCTTCAACCCATTTGGAGACGTAGTCTACTACAACCAGAATGTACATGTTTCTGAATAATGGAACAAATGGACTTATAAAATCAACCCATCATACATCAAATATCTTCACTTCCAGAATGCTTTGCAGAGGTCCTTCATTTCTCCTCAAAATATTCCCCATCCTCTGGCATCTGTCACATTTAAGAACGAAAAAGTAAGAATCTTTGAACAGAGTGGGCCAGAACAAACCTGATTGTAGGACTTTGGCTGCAGTTTTATCTCCACTGAAGTGTCCGCCGTATGGTGATGAATGACAATGCTGCAAGACACTATTGACCTCCTCATATGGAACACAACGTCTGAGTAATTGATCAGCACAATGTTTGAATAGGTACGGCTCATCCCAGACATAGTGCTTGACTTCTTTGAAGAATTTCTTTCATTGCTGATGTGTCCATTCCAATGGCCATTTTCCCACTACTATGTAGTTTACATAGTCAGTAAACCAAGGGACTTCTTTCTGCTTGATGGCAAACAACTGTTTATCTAGAAAAGTTTCTTTGATTGTCATCTCATTGCCAGTTGTTTCTCCATTCTTGAGCCTCGATAAATGATCGACCATTGGATTTTCTTTCCCTTTCATGTCTCAGATCTCCACGTCAAATTCTTCCAGTATAAGCACCCAACGGATCAATCTGGGTTTGGCATCTTTCTTCGTGATCAGATATTTGATTGCTGAATGATCAGTGTAGACCACCACTTTGGAACCCAACATATATGAGTAGAATTTATCAAAAGCAAACACAACTGCAAGCAGCTCCTTTTCAGTTGTTGTGTATTTGAGTTGTTCTTTATTCAGAGTTCTGCTAGAGTTGTAAATGGTGTGGAAAATTTTTGCTTTGCGTTGTCCCAAAACTACACCTACAGCAAAATCACTAGCATCGCACATCACCTCAAATGGAAGTGTCCAGTCTGGTGCTACTATAATGGGGGCAGGGACAAGCTTCTATTTTAAGATCTCAAAAGCTTGGTAGCATTCTTTGGTGAAGTTGAAAGGCACAACTTTCTCCAGTAGATTGCATAGAGGTTTAGCAATCTTGGAGAAGTCTTTGATAAATCTCCTGTAAAATCCTACATGTCCGAGAAAACTCTGAATCTCTTTGACTGATGATGGTGGCAGTAGTTTTTCTATTGTCTCAATCTTTTCTTTGTCTACCTCAATTCCATTTTGTGAGATCCGATGTCCCAGGACAATACTTTCTTGCACCATGAAGTGGCATTTCTCCCAGTTGAGTACTAGGTTGGTATCTTCGCATCTTTGTAACATTTTTCCAAATTTTACAAGCAGTGGTCAAAAGAGTCTCCAAACACAGAAAAATCATCCATGAAAACCTCCATACTTTATTCCAGCATGTCAGAAAAGATGGCCATCATGCAACGTTGAAATATGGTAGAAGCATAACATAGTCCAAATGTCATCCTGTGGAAAGCAAAAGTACCATACGGTCATATAAAAGTGGTTTTCTCTTGATCTTCTGGGGCGATGGTAATCTGATTGTACCCCGAGTATCCGTCCAGAAAATAATAGAATTCATGTCCCGCCAGTCTGTCTAGCATCTGGTCAATGAATGGTAGCGGGAAATGATCATTCCTTGGTGCTTTGTTCAGCTTCCTGTAATCCATTCATACTCTTCATCTAGCCATCGTTCTTGTTGGAATCAGCTCGTTCTTTTCATTGGTGACTACTGTCATTCCTATTGCTTGGATACACATTGCATAGGACTCACCCAAGTACTGTTAGAGATGGGGTAAATGATGCCAACGTCCAACCATTTGATAATTTCTTTCTTTACGACCTCTTTCATGGTTGGATTTAGTCTCTGTTGATACTCCACTATGGCTTTGTACTCGTCGTTCATCAGAATTTTATGTATGCAAAATGATGGACTAATGCCTTGAATGTCTGCTATAGTCCAGCCAATGGCTTTCTTGTGCTCGCGTAGCACTCTCAGCAACTTATCTTCCTGCTCCAATGTTAGCAACAAATAAATAATTACAGGTAAATCAGAAGAGTTTTCTAAGAATGCATACCTGAGATTGCTCAGAAGTGGCTTTAGTTTCAGCTGTGGTGGTTCTTTAATTAAGGGCTTGATTCGCTCATTTTTCGGTAGTTCCAAACTTTCCTCCTGTTGTGTTGATCTGAAGCGAGAGGGTCTGTCAAGATAGTTGATACATTCCAGAATTTCATCATCTAGTTCCATGTCCGTCATGTTGGTGATGCAAGCTTCAAGTTTATCCATGGAAAGTTTCATTGCATCAGTATTCTGGATGATACTATCTATTACATCAAGTTTGAAACATTCCTCCTCATTTTCGTCATTCGGGAATTTCATGGCTTTGAAAACATTGAATGTTACTTCTTGGTCCTGCACCTTCTTG
This sequence comes from Zanthoxylum bungeanum, assembly GCA_019454045.1. Classification (NCBI taxonomy): domain Eukaryota; kingdom Viridiplantae; phylum Streptophyta; class Magnoliopsida; order Sapindales; family Rutaceae; genus Zanthoxylum; species Zanthoxylum bungeanum. The sequence goes on along the minus strand of SKCR01040914.1, from coordinate 49,300 downwards.
ATTAGTTCAATTTTTTGTACATCAATAATAGTTCGACATGTAGCCAAGAATGGTCTCCCGAGGATGATGGGCACGTCTTTATCTTCTTCCATGTCAAGGACAATGAAATTTGTAGGGAAAATTAATTTGTTGACTTTGACTAGCACATCTTCAACTACACCTCTCGGAAATGTGAGCGATCTATCAGCAAGTTACAGAGTAACTAAGGTGGGCTTTGCTTCTCTAATCTGCAGTTTCCTGTAAATAGACAAAGACATCAAGTTAATACTCCCACCTAAATCACACAAAGCCTTACCGAAGTAATGTTCTCCTATGGTGCAAAGGATGGTGAAATTGCCAGGATCTTTCAACTTTGGGGGAAGCTTCCTCTGAATGATAGCACTGCATTCTTCTGTCAATGCTACTATCTCATAATCTCCTAATCTCCACTTTCGTGACAGAATATCTTTCATGAATTTGACATAGCTAGGCATTTGTTCCAACGCTTCTGCAAATGGAATGTTAATATGCAGCTTTTTGAAGATCTCCAGGAATTGAGCAAACTGCTTGTCCAGTTTATGTTTCTGGAGATGTTGTGGAAAAGGTGGAGGAGGGGTAAATATTTCTCGATCACTTTCTTTTGCCTCTATTTCCTCCATATGTGGCTCTATTTCGATGCTTTCTTTTGGAACTTCCACAGTGGATGCCTTGGCTCCAACATCTTTGTTGATCTCAGTACCGCTTTTCAAAGTAATGGCTTTACATTGCTCATTCCCTCGGTTCCTTGGATTTGGTTTTGTGTTGCTAGGAAGGTTACCTTGCGGTCTGTAACTCTGAGCATTGGCCAGTTTTCCCATTTGATTCTCCAGTGTTTTCAAAGATGCTGCTTGACTTTGAATCAATGCTGATTGGGATTGAAACATAGCATCATATTTGGCTGCTTAAGAATCGTATTTTGCTTCTAGCTTTTTGAACATCTCTGCAAGCATATCTTCTATTTCTGGCTTCTTTTGATACTTATGGCCCTTATTCTGCTGTTGGAATCCTGGTGGTGGATTGTTCATTTGCCCTGAATAGTTGCTCCATGCGAAATTGAGATGATTCCTCCACCCTGGGTTGTAGGTGTTGGAATATGGATTATTCCCATGTTTTTTAAAATTACTGACATAATTCACCGTCTCATCATGTTGGTTGGATGATTCAGCCTCTGGTGCTCCTCCCTATGGTGAACTTGTGGATCCAGCATTAACATTCATGTTAAAAGTTTCCAGATTTTTGTAAATCAGATCCAGCTTGGCACTCAATGCTATGTTGATTCCTATTTCTTGGATTCCTGCAATTCATTGAATCATGCACCTTTCTGTTGGCCCTAAGGAATTATTGTTGGCAATTTCTTCAATTAAGTCCAAGGCATGATCCTCTAATTTTTCCATTAAAGCTACTCCAGCAGCAACATCTATTGTGGTTCTCATTAGTCTAGAAAGTCCATTGTATAAGGTTTGGACTTGTAGCCACTTTGCAATCTCATGGTGATGACATTTTCTGAGCAACTCCTTGTATCTCTCCCAAGCTTCGCGAAGGGATTCTGAGTCATGTTGTACAAAGGATGTTATGTCATTCCTCAACAGAGTATTCCAAGTTGTGATAGAACCTGCTGGTAGTGAATGAATCCAAGCTTTAACTCTGTATTTCAAAGAAAATAGAAACACACGCAGTCTCATTGCTTTTTCTGTCGCTCGGTTGTAATTGAATGTGCAACAAACTTCCAAGAAGTTGCTGATGTGGGCATTAGGATCTTCAGTTGTATTCCCTCCAAACTGAACTGATTGCTGTATCATCTGAATGCATGCTTTGATGACACGTATTTGCTGGTAAGGGAGGAAATACAATGCATGATATGAAGCCGTCAACCACCGGAATAGTTCTGTCTCGAATGGGAATTGGGGTGCAACCTCCAAAGGTTCAGGTTCTTGAATGTTCATGTTGATAAGTGCTTATTGGCCTTCCCGCCCTTCCATTCTCAACTTTCTGATTGTTCTTTCAATTTCTGGGTCAAGCGGACGGATTTCAAAGCTTCTGGTCATTCTCATGTAGTGACTAAGAACTTGAAACATAAGAAAACAAAAAAAAATAAGTAAAAATAAATTAGACACAAGTAAAGGTATCTAACCCCAAAATTAATAGTGAAAGATAAATAAGTCCCCGGCAACGGTGCCAAAAACGTGATCGGAGTATAAACACACACGTTACGTAAGCGCACGTATGGTTAAAGTAGTATAAAATGTTTCGATCCCACGAGCACTTAATACATAGGCTATCAATTTATGAAGTTAAATGTTTACGAGTATCTAATTGATTCATTTTTGGTTGGATGATGATTTTAAACTAAAGACAAGTAATTAAAAAAAACAAAGGTAGATTTTAAGTTTTAAAAAATGATATGAAAATATTCAGGGTTGTGAATCCTTCCAAAATCTTTTAAAGATGAAGTGATTATCTCATGTTTGTGCAATATATCAGTTTATTAACCTGGAACATGAAGTTATGCAAAAGTCTCTTCCGATGGTCAGATGTAAATACCCAAAGTAACCCAATTAACTATATTCATATGTTAATTAAGAAACTCTGAATTCATTAAGTTTAAGTTCCAATTATGGCTACCCCCGCCCGACAGGTATATTCCAATCCTCTAAGGAATCTTCCTAAGAGACATTTACCCCAAGGTGAGATCGTGAGCTATTGAGTCTATGGCTAAAACCTAAAATCTATTTTCCAAGTTCATTTTAAGTTTACCAAATCAATCTTATTAATGGCCAGTTAACAAGAAGTATTAAGACTAAGACTCAATAAATAAACCAATATATTACCCAAGGTATAAAATAACCAACTTATAAACCAGTGATATTGGAATTCATCACAACCCTAGATAATATGTTTAGTTACAAAACATACCTAAAATTACAAAATGCATAGTTAAACAGAATAACATAACAGAAAATTAAGAAGTAAAGAAAATTACAATAAAAAAAGAAAATGTTGGAGCTAGGGGTTTCGCTTTAATACTTCAAATATAGATTTAATCATTTCTTGAATTAATTATATTAAAACCGACCATATAGGCGGTGAATGTCATTTGTCCAAAGCCCAACCGACCATATTGGCGGTAATAAAATCATATAACCTAACCATATAGGCGGTAACAAGGTTAGCACATAAACCGATCATATAGGTGAAAACTAAGTCCAATAATATAAAATCGGCCATATATGCGGTAAATAATCAATTCAAATTACTTATTTAAATTAATGGAGTAAATTTAAATTATTATTTTAAAAGTTTCACCTCAGACTTCAGAAAAAAGAGATTACCTACTAATTATGTAATTGAAAACACACAAAAATTTATTAAATAAATAAAAAAAAATACAAGAAAACTTAAATAAACATACAAGACATTTTCTTTTAGGTTTTCATGGAGAAATCCCCCAAAGAAAGCATGAATAATTTACAAAGTTTAGTTTGATATTTATAGGCAAATATAAAGGCTTCCACCAATTTCTCCACCAAGTTTTCTACCAAACATGGTACCAGATCATGTTTGGTGGAAGTTTAACAATTTCTATTTTTTTTATTTTTTTTTATTTTTGAAAATGACTTTAATAATTAGACATTACACAATTTAGGATTTTTCATCAATTTTGGTAATGAAAACTTCAGAATTCTAAAATCTTATGAACTTTAAAGTTGTAGATCTTTGAGTGTTCTTTGATATGGAACTTGAATCACCTCAATTCTTTATCGGAATAAAACATTATGTCCAAAATCCGACAATTGCGCAAAGCTAAAATTTCCGAAATTGTACTACGTTAGAACGCCATTTCAAGTTTCCAATCTCCAATCTCCAAAATCAAAATGTCAAGTCCAGTTTTTACCCTTATTTATTCCATATTTTGTCCTGATTGATTCCATTAAGTCTCAATTTTAATTTATCTGTAAAATAAACTAAAACACATCAAAAGATTCATAAAACTCGAGAAACTATAAAAAATATTAAGTAAAAAGGGCAGTAAATATTGATATATTTTCCGCTTATCAACTGATAAGAAAAAACAACTGATAAGCAGCCTGATATATATATGTATACCTTCTAGAGTCAAAGTCAAAGTAAAGGTTGGAAAGCCTAACCTAATAGTTAAACAAAACAAGTTAAGGGCGTTGAGTTCTCAACAAGAAGACTTTTAGATATATCTTCTTGCAGATAGATATAAGAAGACTAAAAAAATCAAAAACTAGAAGGTGTAGATGTAAACCAAGAACCTAGTACCATTCAGAACTGACAACTCATGTGGGTGATGATCTGGAGTAAGTAGAGTATAACGAAAGACCTAAGAATGAGGCTTCTTTAATGCACCATAAGAGTTGTAGCATGGCCGTAGTGTAAAGTAATCAACAAGAATTTTATGAAAACAGTACGAGGAGTTTCCCTCTCGATCAAGAATTTAATAAGCATAAGGTATGAAACAAAAGATAAGATAAAAGAAAGACTAAGACGTATTCATTAGAAAAAGAATGAATGAACAGTTTAACAGAGATCTTAGTGACCAAGTTATAGTGAACCCGGTTAATGTGAATAAGTTTACAGTGAAGTAAGAGTCCGAGTAGATGGAAATAAAGATGGTCATGAGTATAAAGTCAGTTTATGCTGATGGATTAGAAAAGACCCGTCAACTCTGTAACATATGGTAATATCTTAAGTTTAAAGAGGATTAGATGATGAATCATATTTGAGGGGGGAAGAATTTGTAACGACCGGTAGTCTCTACTACTGTTACATTATAGTACCGTGGTATTACGGGACGAAGGTAACATAATATAAATTATGTTAGGACACAAACATACTCATGGAACGACTTTGGGGATAATCAGTAAATTCTTAGAAATTCCGATACGATTGCATAATGTTTCACTCTAGATAGCCCATGGTATTTGGGCAGTAACGTTCTCATATGAACTTTGATATTTATGGATTTTATATTGCCGAAAAGCTGAGATCGAGATCTACAACTTCCGCGTTAAAATTTTTTCCAAATTCATACCAGAAACTGGTCAAACATACAGATCAAAATTCAGATAAATAGTAACTTGGACCTATCTAGATAAGGTTTCAAGTTTCTTCAAATTTCTAAAATCTTCAAATTTTAAATGGCCAAGTATAAAAAGGGAACACTGTTCATGTATCCTTAAAAAATGAAAAAGAAAGAAAGAAACGTGGGAAAGAAAAGAGAAGAAGAAGAATGGAAGAAAAATGAAGAAGAAGAAGAGAATAAGAGAAAGAAAAGGGAGAAAATGGGAGACGGTGAAGCAAGGAAGAACTTTGTCAACCATTGAAGATTTGGAAAATGAAGGAAGAAACTTGACCCAAAACTTAATTTGTTGGATTTTGAAAGCTTGATGAAAAAATAGAGATGTTGGCATGATAAGGGTGGCTTATTGTTGATTGATAAATAAAGAAAGTGATTGTTGAAGTTAAGAGCCTAAATTTTTAAAGTTTTAAAGGGATAGTTATATCATGGATAATGAGATTAAATCATTATTTGAAGATGATAATTTGATATAGAATATGTGAAATTGAAGTTCAATAAGTTGGTTTGTACAATAATTTTGTTATGGAAGTGTTTGTGGTGCTTAGAATCCTAGAAAATTGGTTCGCATCGCGACAAGAAGAGGCTTGCATCGCGACGCGCACTGGAAATGGCAGGACGTTTCTGGAATGTTAAGCGTCGCGACGCGTGACCCAAAACCATCCCAAATCAGTTTTAAACCATCCCAGTTCTGCCATAGCGTGTTAGAGACCACCCTTAGGTCTCATATCATTTCGCGTACATACATTACATCTTATTACAAGCATGATATACCAAGTGATGATATCACGTACTTGAATTGAGAAGTTTAGCCTAATTCTGAACTGATCTCATGGTTTATAATCTAACCAAGTTACCGCTTATAGACCATTGCATGAATTGCAATTTCCTTCGACGAATGGGTATAGCACCAGCCAGATTCCAACAAGTGAGTGGACAATTTCCTTTTAAATTGACTTTCATTTTATTATTTTTCATATCAGACTTATTTTACGCTTTAGGGCGTTAGATAATTTTTATTACAGATATATCATGAAAGTTTATATATTAAATTATGTATGAGAAAGATACATTTTCAAAGTATGATTTTATGATTTTCGAGGTATGGGGGAAAAACCCACGTCAATATGTAACTTGATAAAGACATGGAATTGACGGATGACATGTGCACACGTAGAGGACTGGGGGGACGGCGATACATAACGCCCCTAGATCCTAGTTCAGGACTAGGGATGACAAATGTCCCTAAATCCTAGTTTCAGAGCTTGGAGGGTAACATAGATCCGCACCCCCAGTTCTAGTTCAGTGGCTTGGGGGACGGCGATACTTAATATCCCAAGACCACTAGTTTCAGGGACATGAGTGGCATGCTTTGGGGGACGGCGATGCGTAACTCCCCAAGATCATGGATTTGCACTCCTGGCTCTAGTTAGGCGTATAGGGTGACGGTGATACGTAACGCCTTCATACGTCAGGTTTTCATCGACAGATAAAACTTTTAGAAATAATTTTCAGATACAGTTTTCAGAAAAGGTTTTTAGAAAAAAAGGTTTTTAGAAAACAACAGTTTTATAAGAAACCTTCAGAAAAGATAAGTTTTATAGAAATAGGTCAGAAGAGATTTTTAAAAAGAAGCCCAGAGTTTTCAGACAGAAAAAAGAGTTTTCGTATAAAGCTTTTTCTTGAACTTTGGTTTTAGAACCAGATATTGTTAGAACAATATTTTAGTTTTCGTCCACTCACTTAGATCGTTCAAACGATCTAACCCCCTACTCCCAGTGTTTTATTTGCAGGTTCATGGAGGACGAGCTCGGCAGATGGATACTGATGGCAGTCACTAGGGAGTTGGTTCACCAAGTCAAGTCAGGGATTAGGTCCAGTTCAATCAGAGTCAGAGAGTGTCTTGTAATGTATATGTTATACACTGATGGTCATATGTATATTACATTATAGAAGTTATTATCATTGTTGAAATGTGTATTTAATCAGAATATGTAGTAGTAAGAGTATTATGCATACATGGCCGTGAGTTGGGCTATAGTCTCATACATGAGTTTATATATATATGTGAGATAAGAATAGCAGTTATCAGAAGTCAGAGTCTTATATGGATAATACGGTCTATCCCTTGCCGGTAGCATCTCCCGGATTGAGGATGTTACAACTGCTAAGACATATATGATATGCCTCATTTCCTCAAATCTTTGAGGTATCTTAGAAGACTTTTCCTTCGACAAATGAATTCCATGTCGAAAATGAAAATTGATTTCTTGGCATTCTACACCCCAAATCGCACAAGGATCTTGTCAATATAAGATTCCTGATACATAGATAATTGTCGCCTCTTGCGATCAAAAGATTCTGGATCCTAAGTACATAAATGGACTCTCCTAAATATTTCAATATGAATTGGTTAGCTAGCCATATTTCACATCTTATTAATATTTTTATATCATTCCCAATGATTAAAGTATCATTGACGTATAAAAATGAGAAAAACCACCTTACCATCAATAATGTGCTTGTATACACAAGGCTCATCAACGTTCTGCTCAAAATCATAAGACTAGATCGTGGTATCAAATCTTATATTCCAAGATCGATATGTCTACTTCAGTTTATAGATGGACATTTGCAGCTTGCAAATATTTTTCTCTTGACCTTGGGCTACGAACCCCTCTGGTTGTTTCATATAGATACACTCATTAAGATTTCCATTCAAGAATGCAGTCTTGATATCCACATGCCAAATGTCATAGTCATAATATGCGGCAATGGAGAGAATATTGTGGATGGATTTGAGCGTGGCTATTGGCGAGAAATTCTCATCATATTCAACTCCCTCTTTCTGGGTATACCATTGGCTACTAGCGTAGCCTTGAAGGTCTGTACCTTCCCATCTACTACAATCTTTCTTTTGTAGATCCACTTATAATATATGTGTTTTACCCCATCATGTTGGTTTACAAGTTCCCAGACTGAGTTGGAGTCCATCATCTTCATCTCGAGGTTCATGGCTTTGAGCTATTCCTCTTTATGGTAGTCATCCATTGCACTACGATAGATCAATAGATCATCTACACCATCACCAAATGATACAACTTTTGCCTCTCCAACTCCTAGATAATGATCGGTTGTCATATAACCCTCCCATTCCAGATATGTGGTAGATCATTCTGATATACTTGGATCTGAAGCTCATATGTTGAAGGTGTTATGCTTATATCAACAATTGTTGACGTGGTATGCTGGTCGAACCAATAAGTAACTCCTCGAGTAACACTTTACTATTGGGTTTGAACTTCCTCATATAGTCATCCTTAAGAAATGTAGCATTTTTCGATACAAACATTTTTTATCTTCTGGACTATAGAAGAATCCACCCACTGTATTCTTAAGATAGCCTAAAAATAGGCATGCCTGAGAACGTGGCTCCAACTTTGTAGTCTTGTTCTTCAGCACATGTGCTTAATAACCTTATATGCGGAAATATTATAAACTAGCCTTACGACCACTCCATAACTCTAAGGGACCTTAGGAAAAGGCTTAGATGGAACTACATTAAGGATATACATTATTGTTTGCGATGCATATCCACATAATAAACTAGAGAGTGAATTGTAACTTAACATAGATCTTATCATATCTAGTATAGTCTGATTTCTCTTCTCTGCAATACCATTCTGCTGTGGTTTTCCAGGTGCTGTGAACTGGGATAATATTACATGCTCAACCTAGAATTCCTCGAAATCATTATCAAGGTACTCTCCTTCATGATGTGATCCTAGATTTTTGATCATTTTACCTAATTGGTTTTCAACCTTAGTACGATACTCTTTGAACTTTTCAAAAGTATCTGACTTGTGCTGCATTTGGTAAACATACCCATATCTCGAATAATCATCAATAAATATGATGAAGTATTCATAACCACCCCAGGCTCTTACATTCATCAGTCCGCTAATATCTACATGTACTAACTCAAGTGGTTTACTGACTCTTATACCTTTTCCAGTAAAAGGTATTTTAGTCATCTTTCCTTCTAGATAATATTCATAGACTGGTAAAGTACCAAGCTTTAATCGATTTAAGGCTCCGTTATTTATCAACCTATCTATCTGGTCAAGGCTAATATGACCAAATCTAAGATGCCACATATATGTGTAAACATAAGAAATCTTTAGTCGCTTTGTTTTAGGTTTTCAACTTTAAACATTTTAGTGTTGAGCAATAAAGTATGTGTTAACGGTCTTAACACATATAAGTTATTCTCTGAGTTTTTTGTGCATATAGTTAATCCATTTCTAGCAATAATTGTTAGGGTTGGTGTTCAGAGTGCCAATTCAGATCATATTTATGTCCGATTCAAGAATACGAGTAATTTCATTTTCCATAATATTACTTATTTAATGGTAGCACCTCTTTTCTTTTATACACATATTTGATCTAATTACGATTAGATTGAAACTAAATCTGGTTTAGTGATACATGTATATTAGACAAAGACACTAGGATTTATAACGTAGTGCGCAATTATAAGGTAGTTTGTAATTGACATTGGGAAGCGTCACTATAAGTTGTATATCCTTAAATAAAGTTCCTGGTCAAGATTTAATAACACGGGTCGGTTAGTAAAATCCGCTGAGACCAGTACATGTCGTATATCGTGACTTGGTCCGATGGTTTATCCCAATGAACCATGAGTCTCGGGAGACTCGTATAGAAATGTAGGTGTTTATTTGATAAACACTGAATGACTCACTGAAGATTTCCTAATAGATGATACACCAACGTCAATAGGAATCTTCTCGAGTTGAGCGAGTATAGTGGTCCTTCGACTTGAGATAGCACTGTGGATATATGAGTCATCCTCCACACTTTGATGGCAGTCACGTCACCGATCTATTCATAATCAGACATCTGCCTGTTCATTGGGTGTGGACTGATGCTCATGATATCCATTGCGTATCAAGATATGATCTGTCAGTCCTGTGTACATGCATATGTATCCTCACGTGTTTACGATCTAGTAAATCCATGGCCGTGGTATAACTTCAGAAATCAGTTCCGCGTGTTATTTAGAGATCGTAAATTGAAAGTCGACTATATTATACCGAAAGGATTTGACGTTTTTATCTATATCTCAGGTATAATATGTATAGCCTGTGACAGATGTATTATACGTATACAATGATCTCAACTTGCGTAGTTTAGCGAGATTATCTGTGGTCGTCATAATTCACGAGTGGCTGAATTATTGACACGAAATTAGATTTCGTGACGGATAAATCTAAACTTAGAGAGTCCCATAATATGAAGTGTACTCATTGAGCACTTGGGCAACACGTTATGAATAATACAGATTATTCATAATACTTCATCGGATTAAGTAAGTTAATTCGAATCGTTTAAACGATTAAACGATAACACATGCATTAAGGGATTTTGGTAATTTAATAATTATTGTGTATTTGTATTTGATACATAATTTGATTAGATACACATTAATTAATTGTCAAATGAGATTTTGACACATGCCATTAATATATGTATTTGTTATTTAATGTAAATAAAATACATATATAATAATTATTATATTAATTAATTGTTTAGATATTTAAATGTTAAATATTTAAATAATTAAATGATACTTTTTTCATAATTGTTATGAAAAATATTTGATTATTATTGGTTACAAATGGCATGATTTTATTAAGCTTTTACGTGTGCAAATTTGATTTTTCAAATAAAAGCTTATTATATTTAATTGATTTAAATTGTAAAAATGACCATTTTACCCTCCTAATGTCGGTCAAGCTTGCTTTAAAATTAGAAAATTTTGTTTTCTCTTTCCTTGAAGCAACTATGGTCGAATTCCACCATTAAAAGGCTCTCAAATTTTTGGTTTGAAGAAACCATGAAGAAAGTGAAGGAAAAACAAGAAAAGCTTAAGGATAATTGGAGATTAAAGGTAATATTTATCATTCTTGAGTTTAGAAAGTTGGTTTCTTGTTCTTGTGTTCTTAGAATAGTTCTAGGGTTTCTTTACTTGTTGAAAATTGGGGCTTTTGGATTTGGTGGATGAATTGGAAGGATTTGTGCATGTGTGGAGTTGATTTGGATGATATTATTGTAATCACTGTCCAATTTGATCATTTGATGATATGTTATCATTCTAGAGTATTATAACCACTCTTGTAATTCCTAGAATTGTTCTTAGGTGGTTCATGTGTGGTAACTTTGATTCGTGTTTTGATTAATTGGATTAATCTTGAAAAATTGGATTTAAAGCATAAAAAATTGATATATTTCAATATGGATCAGATCTGGAAATACTGTTCATATTTTGATGAACATTATGTCTTTTGAATGTATTGGATGTATTTTGGGTGTTGGAACAATTTCCGGAAATTGTTTCGGAGTTGAAATAAGCGAAAACAGCGAAAACCGACGTTACTGGGTGACTTTTGAGCCAACCGGGTGACAGCTGCCCAAACAGTGAATTGGTCACTGTTCGGGCAGCCCACGAACTGCCCTAATATTATGAAGTGATATCTAATTAGTGCCCAAACAGTGAATTGTTTCTTAACTATTTATGTTGTTATTTGATATCGAATAAATATGTTTATGTGAAATATGAATGAATTATTCATATTAGATATTGAATAATTTATTCGGTAATTTTAATAGTTTCAAAATTAAGATTTCGCCCGAACCGCGCTTCCGCCGCGCCCTTCGCCCAAAAACCCAACAATAATAACTAAATTATTATTAAATAAAATGGAAAAAACCATCATGTAATAATTTTGAAATATAAATCAAATTTTTGTGACAAAACGGTTATAAACAACGTTTTGTTTAGATTCAAATAACTAATATTTGAAAAATTGATAATTGATAACTCCCATTGGTTTTACTAAAACGGCATCTCCTGTCCTGACTCTTATGGTAAAGTCACCATTGGTAAGGTCTTCTCATGTATTAAAGTAGTCGTACCATTAGCATTTCCGGTGTTTCTTTCTCTTCTTTTCATATTTGAAAGATTCGCCAACACTAACCTCTCCACTAGGCTTATGAGGATCCATCAACATGGATTCCTAAGAGTTAAGCTCTTTTAGTAAATATGTAAGTGTGGGTGTCAACTTCTCAACATAGTTGCTCATAAACTACAGGAAACTCTTCGAAAGAGTTTCCATGATCATGGTCACTTGGCTACGCTCGTCAATAAGAGCTTCATGAGTTTCGATCGTGTTGAGATAGGTCATCATCCTCAAGATGTACTCTCGAATAGATGCCCATTCCTTCATCCTTTCGGTAATCACTAAAACCATAGCCCCATGATGTTGTCGCTCTAAAGGCTACCCGAACATGCCCTTCAATGACTTAATCATCAAATATGTTGCATCTATTGGCACATGGTTTGCAGCAAGAACCTCAGACATCCCTACTAGCAAGTAGCAGCAGACTTTCTCATTGGCCGCAACCCATTTTTGGTAGACATTGCGCATAGCTTTGCTAGAATTTCTGACCAAGATGACGTTCATGTTACTTTTCCACTTAATGTAGTTTTCTCCTGTTAATTTGTCATTTGAGAGAATAGAAATGATTGGAGTGTTGGACAAAATGACCCATAGCGTCACTATTTGCACAGATCATTGTGTTGTTGTAGCAAATTAACTATGTAACAAGGAAATTGCACTCTCGTCATTTGTGATTAGATCACCATCGATATATAAATGAAGAGAGGTCCCTATGATTAGTTCCTGGATTGAGATGATATGAGACAGTATCAGTCCACGAAGGATTAATCATTAAATATCACTAGTCGTAGTATTATCGAGACTGGACATCGATAATGCGGAATAGGCTAGTATTGCACTTGTGCGCGTTGTGAGGGCACAACGGCATAGTTCTCATATATATAAGTATTGGATACTTGTGCAAGTGCGATAGGAGGTCGTGTTTCACCGATGGTACGGGAAACAGCTTCGCTCTGGATAGACCATTCGGAATCCCATTGGTATTATGACTAGGTGTCTATGGGAGGCCGAAATCAAGGTAGGTGTGTATAGTCTTAACCTGAGACTTGCATCGCTAATACTTACGACAATCGGTAAACTTTGGTTTTGGTGGTTGGGGGATCTTAACTGGTTCTGTGTTCACCTCTTCTGGGTTTATCAGGAATCGTAGTGTATTGGATGTGATGTCGAGACGGAAGTATCACTCCAGTCATAGTGGAGATGATGTCACGCAGGATACGGTATTAGTGCTCTTAAGTGATGCGCATCCAATCGTGATATTATGACCAGGTCATGAATATCCGATTATAGAGACTAGTTACCAGACATCCGATATGTGTTTCGGACGGGGCAGACACTTATCCAGCCCCAGCCCTAGCACGTGATTATCCGATACTGGACCGATATGCACAATACAATCGTATACTACGCTTGATACAGATCTAGATATTCTTAATGGATATGTCCGGAGATTTGGGTAGACTTGGTGCTTTGCTAGGAGTCGACCTTGTCTCGTAAATCGGTAGAACGTAGTACTTGTACGTACGTGATTCGGATACTCCGACGACCGTATTTACTGCCAACTTATCCGGAGATCTCATGGGTCGCTTCCCGATAATCCACCGATGACGCACAACTCGCACTCTTGAATAATCTGGGATTATATAGAAGAGAGAGAGAAAATTAATCTAGGATTAATAACGGAGATATTTTATCCGGGATAAAATATCGTCTAGAAAGAGAACGATTAATTGGAATTAATCGTAAATTAATATATTCGATATATTAAACGAAATTAGATTTCGACGCGGAAATAAAATTAGATTTTAATTCGGGCAAACGAGTTAATTTAGAATTAATTCGTTAGCGACGTAAATAATAATTTCGCTAGGCGCAATTATTTATTTAAATTCGATTTAATTAACGTCGCGACGTAAGTTCGGTATTTCGGAAATATCGAACCCGAACGCGTGAGTGCACGTGGGCCCACTTTCATTTGGAAATGTGTGGGGCCCACATGACACATGTCATATAATGCATTATTTAATTCTAATGCATTGCATGGAGATAGTGTACAATGCACTCAATGGTTTTGCATGGAAATTGAGTGTTTGACACTCTAAGCCATTGCATGATTTGTGTCATAAGTTTATTATTAATTTAATAAATATTATGGCATAAATATAAATTGATTTTTTGTAACAAAATCAATTAGAACTCTCTCAATTCTCTCCACTCTCTCACGCCCAAAATGGGGTAAAATGTTACTGGTTTTGGAAGCCAAAAACGGTGAGCAAGGGAAGCCAAGAGTTGGGTTTTCATGGTGAAAAATGCAAGTGCTAGCACACTACGAGTCTTGCGAAGGTGGTAGGGAGGTTCACCCATGAGGCGGGACTCATCCGACGGAGTTTGGAGCTTCGTTTTGAGACCGAAACTGCCAAGATAGTGAGCATGGACTGCAACAGTTTGGCGTGAAGGGCAGTGAGTTTTGTTTGCTTGTTCGTCTTCAAATCGACTCTACCAACCAATGTAAGTATTCCGCTATCTTCGTTGGTGTATTCACGCATTATTTCATGTCTTGATTTGATCTTGGGACCTTAGAATAAATCAACAATGGCATCAAGAGCTAATGTTGCAAGCATGAAATTTGTAGGGTTTAAAATTTGGGTAATGTTTGTTGAGCATGATTTGAATAAATTGATTGTTTAAGTATGCTTATAACATGTTAAATTTCATCTTGGTTGGACTAATTTGATGAAAAGTGATTTGGAATTATTTTCCCCAAAATGGATGTGTTGGCCGAATGGTTTGATGATTTTTGGGATCTTGGATTTTTTGATTTTTAATTCATTTGATGAGTTAGAATCGATTAGGTTGATGTTAATTTGAATCGAATTGGATTGGATTTCGAATTGGACAAAACCCCAAATTCCTTACCATGGCCGAATGTATCATTGCCCTAATGTCTTGGTAATTTTGGTTTTGTGACATTGGATGTGTATGAAATCAATCGGATGGTGATTTAATGTCGATTGTAGGTTTGATTGGATCGAAACCGAATCGGACACAAAATCCTTCTTGGCCGAGAGCATGAAAGCATGTAAATGGGTTTGATTTTTCATTAGTGTGTTTGACATATGATAATGAATTGATATGATTAATAAGACTAATTTGGTGTTTTAAAAATATTGATTTAGTCGATTAATCATGTAATGCACTTTAGGTAATTAAATTGCGTAATTGGATTAGTGTAATTTAATTATTTAGGCTTAAATTGGATTTGGGCTTGAATTG
This sequence comes from Zanthoxylum bungeanum, assembly GCA_019454045.1. Classification (NCBI taxonomy): domain Eukaryota; kingdom Viridiplantae; phylum Streptophyta; class Magnoliopsida; order Sapindales; family Rutaceae; genus Zanthoxylum; species Zanthoxylum bungeanum. Next base: position 33,868 of record SKCR01040914.1, on the reverse strand, counting down.
TTGTAATTGGGCCTTTTGGGCTTGATTTATCAAGTTTGGTTTAGGCCAAGTGGATTGGATCCAATTGGGCCCAAAACCTTAACCATAAAGCCCAATTGCGACTAATGAACCTTTAATGTTTAATTGGGCCTAATGGGCCGAAATTGATTTCTAAGGCATTTTGGGTGATTCCACTATTGGGCTTTGGTTGCCGAAGCCCATGCCTAAAGAAATTAGTTAAAGCCCATTGGACTTCAATTGAATGACGTTGGACGTTAATCGGACTTTGAGTCCCGACGCGATTGAATTTGGAATTTAAATCGTAAAGGTTTATTAAATAAAGTGTAATGTTTAATTTTGAATTGAATAATGAATTAGTATTAAATACATTTAAATTTGATTTAATGATGTAGTTTAATTTAATTCATGAATTCGTACTTTGAGTACTTGTTCGCAAAAACGAGTTTGACTCGAACAAAATCAAATCGTTGTTTGAACATTGGATGATCACTTAATTATCGATTAATTAATTTGATTAGATTGATTGATAGCATGCTTATGTGTGTGAATACATGGTTGTGTTGAATGAATAATGCATATCGGATGGATATTAGATGGGTGGGCAATTTTAGAAATTGTTGTAATAAATTCGATTTATTAAATTGGACCTGCGTGTCCAGCCTTATCACCTTCTTCTCTTTGTATTCTCTTCTCACCTATTCCCCTCTATATATATGAGGTTTCTTTAGAAGTGTAGTGTAACGGGTAGAAGTAGTACAAGTGCTAGCTTGAGTGAGAAAGGGAGAGATTTGATCTAGGATCAATGTGTTAAGTATCCATCCGCATATCATTATTATTTTATTTCATACTCGCTTTATTATGTATTTAGAATGCATGTTTAAGGGTGTATGATGATGAGACCTTAACAAAGATAATTAAATTGGTAGCCAATTTGCACGCGAAAATCCCTCATCTATATTAAGCAAATATCCTTCCATTGAATGATTCTTGTTCAAGATCCGAAGTTGGCATTGGTTTGTTTTTGACCAAAGTCAAGACCTTTGTCAATCAAGGATGTACTTGAATCATGAGAGTTTTGTTGCATATCGGTGTCTTGTCCAAATCGTGATTTTTATTGGCCAAAGTCAAGATCACTTTTTGTCCAATGACATTGATTACGAAACTTTCCTCGTCAATGGGTCCCGCTTAACTGGAATCATTAGGTTTGTTTTTGGCCAAAGCCAAGGCCTAGATGATTCGGAGGATAGGGTTAGGAAAATGTAATGGATACATTGACATTATACATATGTTTCGGACTTGGATGTCCACCTAACCGGATCTAGGAATTGGATTGGATCCAATTGATCTGTGAGATCTACCTAGTTAAATAGCATACAGCTTTTATTGGCCAAAGTCAAGGTTGTGTGTTATTTAATAGGATCCTAGCCCACTAGGAAACACGGTTTCCCGAGTACTCCACAGAGGGTTAGAGGCTCGACGAAAAATAGTGGGAGGCAAGTATTGAATTTGCAACATTCGTTCGAATACTCGCTAAACACGCTCATTTTATTTTACTCGTCATATTAATCAAAGTATTAGTTGGACTAATATTTTATGTTTTTTTAAAATATATATAGTTGGACTATATACAAACTCATTCAATATATAGTTGATTTTATAATTGGATTATAGTAATCAATATAATTGAATCAAAATGATAGTTGATTTTATAATTGGATTATAGTAATCAATATTAAAATTATAGTTGATTAAATAATTGGATTATTGTAATCATTATAATAAATAGTACCTTATTAAAATTGATTAAATAGTTGGACTATTGAAATCAAGAAAGAATTGAAAAAGATGAATATTTAAAATATATAATCCTTGGATTAAATGTTTTAAATGATTTAATTTTCAATTGGGAATTAATAATAGGTTAATTTATTTGATAAAATAACTTATTATTACTAAGCCCATAATTAAGCAAATAGTAGAGCATAAAGTCTTTGGAAGATTTATGTGATGATGACTTTAGTGCTTAATTAATATACTTACAATAAATCTATCTTTAGATTTAAAAGTATTAAAGTTGCAATTAATTGACTATTCTAGTGGAGAAAAGTCAAAGTTTGCAATTGGGCAAGTTGCACAAGGTGCACATCATTTCGATATTCTAAAACCCAAGGTTTCCCAAAGGTTTGTGAAATATTGAAAAGATAATTGACATATCCCAAAGTGACTACCATTTGGATATGGAAGACACGAAGGAATTAAAGAAAGGGGGAGGCTCTAACTTTAAAAATATTTGTCAAATTTGTTCACTACTAGTATTGAAATTGAATTTAAATACTTAGTGTGGTACATAAAATATATGTATTGATGTTCAGAATCCGCTATGAGCTGGATACTGACTTCAAGCCGAGATTTCTCTGCGAATCGGAAACGGGACGAAAGTCGCTGTTTCGACCGTAGATACCTAAGTTTAGGAAACTACCCTTTGGGTATGTACTTAAATTAGGAACTGTCATAATGTAACTAGTTTGACTAGAGACATTATCTATATATCAGTGTTTAATCCGATGCGGATAAAACCTTTATATTCTAGAACACTAAGTGTTTCATTATATAAAAATGATACTGAGATAAATACATTAATAATTTATATTTTGAATATAAATAAAATCTCAAACATATAAAATGACAAATAAATAGCTCAAATTGATTTGATCAATAGAGACTTATTTGTGGCATTGTTGTCTGGGACACAATTAAACAAGACTCGTATATCCACACTTTTGAAGAGTGGGTACTAGGACTGATTTGACTATTCAAATAAGGTCTGCGAATCTAGTTTATTAGGTAAACTACCTAAAATACTATTTACTTGGTAATAGTAAAAGGGCCACCGATCTGTTAGCCCTATTCATGGTGAAGTAAGTGGGCCCATATCTAGCTAGGCTAGATGTTAACATGAATATTTCGTGACCTTAACGGATGTGACATCACGTTATGGTTATGTGTTTCTTTTGAAGAACACAGATCAGAAACTTTTATAGTTTCGACACGAAGTAGAAAAACAGATCGGCTATAGTATTATGCCGCCACGGTAAAACCGTAATGGAAAATACTTAAGCAGTAAGTTTCATACGTACATGAAAGAGTACGGTATTCTTTCAGATGAGGACATGATAAGGTTTATCACGAGTCGCTCTGAGCTACTATTTCCTTCTACATGATATGTATTAACAGTGCAAAACTTATTTAGAATAAGGTTCCATATAAATCTGTTTGACAGATATCATATAGGATATGAACAGGGAAGAAACGAGGTTTCTCATTCCTGATAATTTGGGTATGCCAGGCATAGCGTTTGGATGATACCAAACTAAGGACCCAAATTGGATAAGTGCCAATATAGGTTATCCTAAGGGAAACCTTAAGTATAATACTTATAAATCCCACATGAGAAAATGTGATTGTTGCTCACCATGCGGTTTTCCTGAGATAAAACCGATATGCAGTGGTCAGTGGGAGGATAGTGATACTCGATGAAAATCGGAGTAATACTGTTCAAGGCACGAAGTCCTTAATGGAACACAAATAGTTCATCTATGATGAATCTATACCATTAATCTTCAAATACACAAGAAACTAGTAGATCAGATAGAGTCAGAAAACAACCTAGGGTATGGGTTTCTGATCTCACCCCATAAAGATGTCAATCTTATGGAGGTGTACCATCCAACTACGTTTTGAGGAAGTGATACGAGGTATCGACTCCCTGTTATGGCAAAGTGCCATGAGTCCGAAAGGGATTCCATGTATAACAACTATTTTGGATACTAGTTGTTATACCACAAGGCAGTGTGCCTATGGTACATTAAATGTCTTCAAGGAAGACATACATGGAAGGCAACATACCAACGTACAAAGCTGGGCTTTTGACGGAAAGGTATAGTTATCAACTTAAGTTAATAACGGTTCAACCTTTTACCTGTTGCCATGGTAAATCCATTTTGAAGATGCTTGAAAATAACTGTATATTTCATTTATGAAATGTGCCAGTTATAGATCAAAATCGCTTTCCTGAAAAGGAAACCTTTTGGAGAATGTTTACAACATCCTGACGATTTTGTATAACCGACAAACAAGGTTTGCGGGTTATTCGATCCATGTTTGGATTAATGCAAGCATATGGTTCTTGGAACTGTCGTTTTGAAATAATCATAATGGTTTATGATTTGACTCAAAACGAAATAATTCTTGTTTATGTAAGGAGGTTAGTGGGAGAGCGCACTGACAGTGAAATTCCCATAAAGCTATTGTTGAAAGCTTGGCTTTCAATAGAAATTCTCCGTAGAATTCTGGGGAGTAACAACCTTTATTCAAGGAATAAAGATCTACTGGGATAGATTTGGAGTTGTTAACACTCTCTGGGAAATTGTACATTTAAAATGTACTTGATAGGATGTCTCATACGCTTCGAGCATATGGAGTCACGATCAGGTCAATCCAAGTGATAGTCACTGGATTAAAGATTAAGAACATCTATTAGTATCTCAGAGAACTAAAGATGTTGTCATAAACTATGGAGATGGAGAACTTGAAGTGACTGGGATCACTGCTGCTGCAAGTTTCCAAACAGTTAAATACTACGGTACTATAAAGTTTGAATAACGGAACACTGAGCTGGAAATCTTCCAAGCAAGATAACTGTTGCCGAATAAACAACAAATGCGGATTATTGCTGCAGCTGAGGCAGCAATAGAAGTCTTTTGGATTGAAATAAATCTAATTAGATTAGATATAGTTCTTTTAGCAGCTGAGCTAGGCGTCAGCACTAGCTAAAGAATTAAAGGTCTCATCGACGATCCAGATATATACTTCTATATCATCTGATTCGTTCGGATCATACATCGTGGCGATGTGATGATCGTATAAATCGCGTCAAACGATAATCGAACAAATCCGCTGACGAAAACCTTTCCTCAGCAATTTGAGCGAACCGTACATAGTTCAGGTGTAGGACACTTGAGTGACTCGCTATGTGCCAAGTGGGAGATTGTTGGACAAAATGACCCATAGCGTCACTATTTGCACAGATCATTGTGTTGTTGTAGCAAATTAACTATGTAACAAGGAATTGCACTCTCGTCATTTGTGATTAGATCACCATAGATATATAAATGAGAGAGGTCCCTATGATTAGTTCCTGGATTGAGATGATATGAGACAGTATCAGTCCACGAAGGATTAATCATTAAATATCCCTAGCCGTAGTATTATCGAGACTGGACATCGATAATGCGGAATAGGCTAGTATTCCACTTGTGCGCGTTGTGAGGGCACAACGGCATAGTTCTCATATATATAAGTATTGGATACTTGTGCAAGTGCGATAGGAGGTCGTGTTTCACCGATGGTACGGGAAACAGCTTCGCTCTGGATAGACCCTTCGGAATCCCATTGGTATTATGACTAGGTGTCTATGGGAGGCCGAAATCAAGGTAGGTGTGTATAGTCTTAACCTGAGACTTGCATCGCTAATACTTACGACAATCGGTAAACTTTGGTTTTGGTGTTGGGGGATCTTAACTGGTTCTGTGTTCACCTCTTCTGGGTTTATCAGGAATCGTAGTGTATTGGATGTGATGTCGAGACGGAAGTATCACTCCAGTCATAGTGGAGATGATGTCACGCAGGATACGGTATTAGTGCTCTTAAGTGATGCGCATCCAATTGTGATATTATGACCAGGTCATGAATATCCGATTATAGAGACTAGTTACCAGACATCCGATATGTGTTTCGGACGGGGCAGACACTTATCCAGCCCCAGCCCTAGCACGTGATTATCCGATACTGGACCGATATGCACAATACAATCGTATACTACGCTTGATACAGATCTAGATATTCTTAATGGATATGTCCGGAGATTTGGGTAGACTTGGTGCTTTGCTAGGAGTCGACCTTGTCTCGTAAATCGGTAGAACGTAGTACTTGGTACGTACGTGATTCGGATACTCCGATGGCCGTATTTACTGCCAACTTATCCGGAGAACTCATGGGTCGCTTCCCGATAATCCACCGATGACGCACAACTCGCACTCTTGAATAATCTGGGATTATATAGAAGAGAGAGAAAAATAATCTAGGATTAATAACGGAGATATTTTATCCGGGATAAAATATCGTCTAGAGAGAGAACGATTAAATTGGAATTAATCGGTAAATTAATATATTCGATATTTAAACGAAATTAGATTTCGACGCGGAAATAAAATTAGATTTTAATTCGGGCAAACGAGTTAATTTAGAATTAATTCGTTAGCGACGTAAATAATAATTTCGCTAGGCGCATTATTTATTTAAATTCGATTTATTAACGTCGCGACGTAAGTTCGGTATTTCGGAAATATCGAACCCGAACGCGTGAGTGCACGTGGGCCCACTTTCATTTGGAAACGTGTGGGGCCCACATGACACATGTCATATAATGCATTATTTAATTCTAATGCATTGCATGGAGATAGTGTACAATGCACTCAATGGTTTTGCATGGAAATTGAGTGTTTGACACTCTAAGCCATTGCATGATTTGTGTCATAAGTTTATTATTAATTTAATAAATATTATGGCATAAATATAAATTGATTTTTTGTAACAAAAATCAATTAGAACTCTCTCAATTCTCTCCACTCTCTCACGCCCAAAATGGGGCAAAATGTTACTGGTTTTGGAAGCCAAAAACCGTGAGCAAGGGAAGCCAAGAGTTGGGTTTTCATGGTGAAAACCGCAAGTGCTAGCACACTACGAGTCTTGCGAAGGTGGTAGGGAGGTTCACCCATGAGGCGGGACTCATCCGACGGAGTTTGGAGCTTCGTTTTGAGACCCGAAACTGCCAAGACAGTGAGCATGGACTGCCAGCAGTTTGGCGTGAAGGGCAGTGAGTTTTGTTGCTTCTTTCGTCTTCAAATCGACTCTACCAACCAATGTAAGTATTCCGCTATCTTCGTTGGTTTATTCACGCATTATTTCATGTCTTGATTTGATCTTGGGACCTTAGAATAAATCAACATGGAGAAACCATGGTTGAAAATAAAACAAGTATGTATAATCATTCATCGCATATTAAAATCATCAAAAACATTCAGGCATAGATTAAACATGATGCATGTACCATGTATAATGAATTAGAAACCTAAAAATAATTTCTATGCCACAGAAATCTATCATCCCACAAATACGTGCCGCCTTAGGGTGGGTCAAGTATTTGTATGATAGATCGAGACAATCTCAATTAATAATATATGCGGGGATAACTCTTATTCCTATATTAATCAACCACTATTTGATTCGATCAAGGAATTTTGATTAACGTTTAATCATTCCTTTGTGGGTGTAACCCGTTGTTTCAGAACCCTTGAACGTAACTAGTGAAGTGCCGTCGTAGGGTAGGTTAGTGCACCAAATACATCTAGAATTCCTATCTTCTTGGAATCCAAACTTGATATTGACCTAAAATGGACACCATCCATAGGGGGACGAAAACAAAGTCGTCTCGAGGCGCATTTTGAATCTCACGTTTTCGGACTACAACAAAGATCACATGATATATTATCGTACATCCCATCCCACTCACTATTTTAAAATTAAATGTTTCTACTTAAAATATATAATATTTTAATCCACCAGTGTCTACAAGTACATGCGTGGCTAAAACATAGCTCTATTTACACTAGTGTAAAATTAGTGACAATTCCAATTTTAACTCTTAAAATTTTTTCCACTAATTCTTATTAGTCCAAACTAATATTTCACTTAATTAAACTAATTTAACTAAGTGTGATTTAGTGACCTAATTAATTTGAACTCTTAAAATTTTAGCTCACTAACAAGTTTAAAAATTTTGAAATTCAAATAAAGGACAAAATTTTTTAAATAAACTATTTAATTAATATAAGCGCCTTATAAATTCAAATGGTACGTGTAATTATATCCTGATTGTAGACCACATTACCGTCCATTGGAATCAGTTATGGAATTTACGTCTGGGTTTCCATCCGATATATTAAGGGAAAATATAATGCACTTATAAAGCCCAAATATATTAAATTTGAATTTCTAATTTTTAAACTATTAAAACAATTATTCTAATTAATTTATTTTTCATCCATATCATATTCCAACCCTTTTAAATTTCATAAAATCAAATTTTATGACTATAATATCCATGCATCTATTCTATATCATGACATGTGATAATGCAAGAGTAGACATCATGTGCTATATGATATGTTATTCAAATATTTCGAAAGAAATATACATATAACAAAAAAAGAATTGATCGGGCTCTTATGATTTCGTATACTAATCTAATTAGTACATAAAATACCCAAGGCATTCATTGGTCTTCAACTCTTGACTTCATGGATTGTCCTGCAGAACTTTTGCTCCTCGAGTAGTAACTTTCGTAATTTATAGATATAATGCTTCAAGTAGTCGAATGCTCACTACGGACCACATTAGCACTTTGGCTCGTAAGACATAATTTCGTGTAGTAATCACCTCCACACGTCGCCGTCGAACTCACCATGACTATGCTGACAATAGCTCCCCACAACCACGATCCATATTTACCAAACATTGCTCAATTACTACCTAAATGTCATCTCTGGCAATGCGTACCATAGGTTACATAGTAAAATTAAATACATATTTGTAATTAATTTCTAAAATGGACTTATGGCTTTACAGAACCCAAAAACGATAATGAAATAAAAATAAGAGTCGGAAAAATTTACGACCAATAAAATACATTCATCACATGAACACAAACAAAACCATATTCATCACATGAACATCAAAATATGACTATTAATCACAACATGCATAAAATAATTTATATAACATATAAATAATTAAATAAAAATTTTGATAAATATAAGAAGGGTTAAAAGCACTTTTCAACCTCGTTCTTGATGCCAATTATTGGAAACGGTTTCCCGCGCAGCGGAAACATGTTAGTCAACGGGATTGACCTTGAACTTTTTTTATGCTTTTCCCCTATATTTCTGAAAATGTCCAGGTCTATATTCGACTTATTTTTCTTCTATTTTTGATGATTTTTCTAGCCCCGAGCAGCCCCTGAATAGTAGCCTAAAAACTTGACTGTTTAGTACACTGAAATCCCCATACACGCGCACACTGCTCAATGTTTTTATTGCTGGCTGTTTTGCTATTTTAGACAGCAAAACTAGATGTATTAAGAGCTCTAAAACTGCCCCAAAATGTCCCAAAGTTAGCCCTTTATGTTCCCAAAATTTTCTGCACACCAAAACGATAAAAACGGAGCTCAGACAAGTGCCAAAAGGGGCGGCATTGAGCATATTTTTCTGCTCACTGCTGAGTGGGTCAAAGAGAAGAAATAAAAAGAATTTGTTCCAACTCCGAATGATCTTATGTGCTATGACTCGCTACCAACAAAATGAAGAGTGGGCTTCACTCTCACAATCATCCCTAAACCATTTAGAGATTGAAATTTTTCACACAAAGTTTTCCTTTCACTTTTTCTCTACAACTCTTGAGAGAAAACCAAAAGACCATGGAGGCCAGGATTAGGAAAATATTATTAGTGTAAAAAGGAAAATAATTTTCCTTTTTATATCTAGGGTTTAAGTTGTCCAAAAATAAAAAATAAAAATCATTCCCCACTCTCTTCCAAGTTTCAGGCCACTAGCCAATTTTTTGTAACAAAAAAAATTAATTAAATGTCTTCATAATGACATTAAATTTGTTATGAATTAAAAAGATGTAACTACCATTCTTGTAATAATGAATTTTAAAATCATTTATTTTTAAAAATGATATATTAAACAATTTAATATTTACAACCCTTTTAAAAACAAAAAATGATTATCTCATAATCATTTATTTAAAGAAAATCTTATATTAAATCTAACATAAAGTCTCATGTTTGGCAAAATATATTATTAATCACACTAATAACAATAATATATATGTGAGAATATAATTGGACTATCCAATTATAATTAATTTACTGCATTATATCGAGCTAGCACAGGGACCAAATTGATCGACAGTTGTGAGATCCAATAATCCCAGAATATTAATTAAACTCTTTAATTAAATATTCCAAATTATTAACTTTAGATTATTTCACTAAAAACCAAAGTTATACTCTCGTTGTCTTAGATATTTAATATAAACCGAACTATGCCGATATCCATCGATATAGTCATTACATACAGATTTACCTTTCACTAGTATCTCATAATTAGAGTTGGGTCTAAATATTCGTTATACCCCTCTAATTATTTTTACCTTAAGAACAATTGATTCGCTAATGAACTATTTATTCATAACTATTATGAATATTATTCCTTCTATTCGTAATAGAAAGACTTGAGCGCTCTAATCTCTCATGTACCGAATCAACCCTTAAGGAAAATGCTCTTCTACTTCTCGCAAGAAGGAGTATGATGTCCCGAGTTTTTGAAATATTTTTGGAAGGTTTTCAGATTGAAGTTTCGATCTCAGAATGAGACAATATTGAGAAATAAAAACTTATGTGTTGGAAAAATAGGTTGGAATATTTTAAAGTGAGGTTTCCTTGTATTGGAAAACGTGTGGTTTCAAGAACTAGTTACGTGATTCATGTTTATATTGTCATGCGCGGACAATTTATTTTTTCGAGTATATAAATAGAAAAAAAACTCTGATTGAACTAATTCTTGAACCAGTGGACTCATTTTTCTGAGATGAACAACTTCTCGTTCAGTAATTTTCGAAATTTTGATCAGAATGGCCTCTATTTTGGGAATTACCAAATTAGTCCATGAAGAGAGACCAAAGTGAAATTTCGTTGGGGCCGAGATGTAATTTACAAAAAAGTTTCTTTTTATACACCATATTTTTCTGAAATCTCAAAATTTGGCAAAATTTACAAAACCTCTTCACTCGACCCATGTCACGTTTCTACTCATCTGCTTGTGCCGGCGGCCCACCGGCTGTCACGTTCCACTCATCTGCTTGAGCCAATGGCCAACTGGCCATCGCCGGTTGGCACAGCTGCCATGAGGGGCGGGGCCCCATACTAGCCTAACCCAATAATGGCCGGCTGCAGCCCCTAGAACATCGGCAACGATGGCGAGAGATAGAGATATATGCAAGCTTCTATTTTCCAATCCATTCTCGTCACTTCGATCCACGTGTCGAGCCACCCGTCAAATCGAAGTCCTCATATAGTACTATAAGATGATGTTGACGGTTTTTTCGATCCATGCTCGGTTGAACATAAAATGAGGAGAAAAGATGCGATGTATAATAATGTCTGTGTGAACAGTAACTCTGATTTGAATTCTGTCAATTCTAACACGTTTGTAGGATCACTGGGATTTCATATATGCGCCCGAAATCTCGATAAGACATTCTGATAAAAACCCGCTAATTTCAAATTTTATCGATGAATGTTCGGACGTATCCAGTAGCTTCGTAGAGTAGCTTAATGATATAAATTGAAGTGTTTGATATTGAGTATATTGAATATGTGTTTATGGTAGAATTCAAGTGAAAATAAAACGAATTGGATCTATCTGATAGATTATGTAAGTTTCTGATAAAAATGAGTTTCGAGTGTGATAATGTTTTGCTACATGTAATGATAGATATGAGTTATATTTGATGATATGATAATGTTTAGATGAATTGGGCTTGTTCAGAGAGTTCATGACCCTTCCATAGCGTTTACGGAACTTCTTCGGAAGATTTTCCAAAAACGTATAAACATATGATTTAAGTTAACTAGTTGCTTCTATAAATTTGGAGGCTTATGGAGATGGGTTAATCATATCTCCTGTTGGTAGTATCCTGCCTCTGGCAGAGTGTTACATGGAGTGAATTTCATATCTATATAAAACCTCCTCGGCTACACATCAAACCATATCCCCAAAGTACGTAGCTATTAGGCGAGATTTCTATACCAACCTCACCTTTGTAAATCAAAGGATATGGCCTACCATGCAGGAGTTTGTAGTACTCTCAGGACTCAGATTAATCCATATATGATTAGATTAAAATAAATTTCTTTATTTAAAGATATATAAGAAATTTATTTCTATATGGTCTAGTCTTATATGATCACATCATATAAGGTGCCGCCATTCTTATGTCAACACATGAAGGTCGCCATATATTTATAGAATGGATCACAGCTACAGATAAACCACAAACAAAATATCTGTTTTTTTTTCTCTCTATGGACTATTTTAGATTACTAACTTCAGACTTAAATTCTCTTGTGCATGACACTCATACACTAAGCCTGAAGGCACAAGAGTAATCAAGGATAAACTGGTTAATTTAGAATATGCGATTTAAATCAAAACAATTAATAAATGAACAATGCATCTTTTATTTTAAACAAATACTTTCATTTACACATTATATGAAGCTCTAGGGTATATATCAACAACATGTTGTAATTACATATCTTCCATAATTCCTATCAGCAAGGAAAAGAATAGTTGAAGTTAGTGTTAACTCGCCAATATTAAGTTGTTGGTAAATCAAAAATGGAAGCAAATTGACTCTAACTCCAAGATCAAGTAATGCATGTTAAAGTTTATGATTTCCAATATTACAAAAAATAGTAGGACAACCAGGGTCTTTGTACTTCAATAAATTATCGGTTGAGAGAATGAAACTTCCTTATTTAGTTAAAAAAAAACTTTCATTTTTACCTAATTTTTTCTTTTAACATGCACAAGTCTTTTAGAAATTCAGCATAAGATGGTATCTGTTTTATGACATCTAATAAAAGAATATTGATGTTCACATGTTTGAATATTTCATATATTTCTGGGGAATGGTTCAATTATTTTTTTATTTTCAATGCTTGAGGAAGTGGAGGTGCATGCGAAAAATTATTATCATCAACAATAGGTAATGGTTAATCAACCCATTTCTTCCCCTCTAAAGATGACTAATTTTCAACTTTACGAGGTTCAAGAATGGGTCTTTGGATGACCTTAAACTATGAAGAGTAATAACAGATTTGATTTGGTCTATGTGTTGACTACCAGAACTACCATTGTGAGGGTTTTAATGACTCTTGTGGTTTGGTTGTGGCTGTGCATGAAACTTTCCTTTCTCATGATTGGTCAATGCAATGTGATATTGGAAAAAGTATATTTCAGATCACTCAATGTTTTCACATTTTGTTTATTGATAGCTTATGTTTCTCAATGAATGCATGCAAAGTATCCTCAAGGGTTTCCTATGTGGTGGGACATATGGTGCATAATTCTGAGAATTTTAGAAATTCTAGTGTACCTGGGGAAGTGTTTACAATGGTTGTGCTTGGTTATCATTCCTCCAATTGAAGTTTGGATGGCTTCTCAAACTAGAATTGTAGATTTAGGAGTATGGGTTTTGATTTGGTTTCTTGAAGGTGTTTATGGAACTGACTTGGTCATGAAGACATTCTTGCGAGGCTGGCAAAGTTGGGCAAACTTGTGTGATATGTTCATTTGAATTACATATTTGACAAGTAAATTCTTAAATTGACTTAACATGATCACTCTTTCTCATTTCTAATGCCTCAACCTTTTTAGCTAGAGATGTATATTTAGTAGAAATGTGATGATATTCCCTAAGGTTAAACATGTCTCTACCAGATGATTGGGGTTTTACAGACGACTCATAAGTTTCAACTGTGTCTCAGTGTTGTTCATTCTCTATTATGTGTTCTATGTAATCTAGTGCATCTTCGGGACATTTGTCTCTCAATTCATCATTACACATCATTCCACAACTTGTCTACTTTGGGGTGTTATAGGAAACCAGTCTCCATGTTTCAAACCTGTGATAAGGACAAATATTTAACATTTCTTTAATCTCTCCAATATTGATAAAGTGTTTCCCTTGACTCTTGTGTAAAAGTTGTGATTCTCCTATTAAAAGAGTTTATCTTATGATGGGAGAATTTTTTTGAAAATTGCTCTTGCAAATCATCTTATGTTCTGATGGATCTTGACTTAAGGTTATGCAGCCAATTTTTAGCTTTATCATTTAAAGAAGAGGGAAAAAACTTGAGTCAAATTATTTTAATGTTGCGGATTTGGTATGTGCAAGTATTACTTACCTCTTCAAATTCCATTAAATCATGATAATGATTTTCTGATTCTAGACCATGGAATATGGAAAAAGTTGGATTACACCTGGTTTAAAATTGAAATGTGATGAATCTAAAGGAAAACAATACAAGATGGTGATCATGTCCTAGTAGGATTCATGAATTCTTTGAGTGTCATATGATGATTAAGATCGCCATGCTGAGACTCACGTTCTACCTATTCAACTGGATTTTCATCTCGGCTAGGTGGGTTCCATTTTGGTTATCAGCCATTTTAACTGACGATAAGTGTGATAAATACTCTCTATTTAGTCATCTACAACAGTTTTAAGTGATCCAAACAACATATAGGCAGTAGTAAAGCTAAAATAACATTATAAAGCATGCATAACGACAATGAATCAAAGGAAATGGACATCCTCCATGTGGTACATGGAATTGTATCCCAAATACATACCATACTACCGTCTATTCGAAATCGGCTATGGAATTTATGTCTGGGTTTCAATCCGATATACCATTGAGGAATCATGCAGGTGGATATAGGTATGTCATGGAAATGTCTGGCCTTATCTACGATAGATCATGCCGGATATCCTTTACGAACTATAAAGCAGGATAATCATAACAACATGCTTAAACATCACATCTAACTACTATAATGGAAAATATTAAAGTAAATTACTATTATGCATGCAAATGACTATTAAATTACATGATGGGAAAACACACATGAAGTGAAATATGTAACAAAGGCTATTGATAGGATATGAGGTTCATATACCTCGGTCTGGCTTCAAGAAAGCCTGGCTGGATGTGCTATTCATGTGACAGACATGATATTCATATCTGACTGGATGTATCTTAATGCTGGCCGGAGATGCTGTGTGACAAAATTTGGAAAACAAAATATGGTGTTCTCAAGTTGTACCTTTATGTGTTGTTGGGCTCAAAAAACACCTATGATCACTAGGTTGATATTGGATTTGTACTAGATTAAAGGTAACTACAAAGAATTGGTGTTATTTTTCTCCGAGACTGTCTCAACTATTTTGGGAGGTGTTAGCAAGGTTTCCTTTAGATAGATCCCCAAGCTCCATTGAGAATGAGAAGAGTCCTCTTCATTTATAGATAAATAAGGTTCTGAAATAGGAAGGGGGGACATGATCCTCTCATCAATCTGTCCCGAGTGATTGGCAATCAAAACGTCAGGCAAATCTCAAACTATGTCCGATCGGATTTAGGGTTTGGGATGTAAAACCGATCAGACAAAATTAAGATCGTGATTCTAGTTAATTTAATTTTTCCTGTGCTCGATACATATCTGACTGCTATACAATTTAAATTATATATCTGGCGGGAGATAATCAGAACCCTAAATTTCAGGTTCATACATTCTTCTCATTTACTGACAGTCGTATCATGTCAGGCTGGCTTTATGGTGTTCGGGTTATGTCCGGCTAGATGTTCTGCTTTAGAGAGCAGGTATGCCGGACGAAAATGATGTCTAGTTTGTTTTTCTGCTATATTCTTTAGAGTTCATTTCCTTCATGGCATTCATCCTTATAATTTAACAATATTCATAAGGTGTCCCCGTAAGAGACTCATCATCAGGCTATGCATAAAAATATAGTGTCTATAATCACCAATATTTTGGTAGGCTTGTGCAGTGTGTGACAGTGACATGCCTATCAAAGTCATGCAAGTATTTTTACGTACCTCGCTTACTGGGCATCGCCGAACTTACTTGGCTGTGTTGTAGTTTGTTTGTTGTTTGGTGTATGTATCCCAAATGAATGTCAAATGTTTTGACCTCTCCACAAGTTATGCCAGCATAAATTCTTTCTAGGTGTGCTTTGTAATTCTAAGTGCCAGTTTTAGTGCGTAATATTTTTGGATAGCATTCCATTAGTGATTCAAAAGTTTAAGTGTCTTTTTAAAATTTAGACATGCTCATTTTTAATAAGAGACATGAAATATTTGGAAATAACAACTTTATTTCATCATTGAACATTTGAAAAGAGTCACTACTTGACAAGGAAATATGCGATGTAAAAATCATGCTTAGAAGTGGTACCACTCAGGATCAGGTATCTTACATCCGTCAATTAAATCTTGAATTTCATGTTTCAGACTGGTGGAGTTGTCTATATCATGACCTCTTTTTCGGTGGAAATAGCAATATTGGTTTAGATATATGTAGTGGGGTTTTGGGTTTGGCATCGGTCTTGGTTCCACAGGTTTTAAAATACCCTATCTCTTTAACTTCTCGAATACCTTTGACGAAGGTATGCCAATGTTGAAAAATTTTATGTTTCTGATAGTGGTTATTTCAGCATGGCAAAATTTCATTTCAGATGTCCATTCAACAGTTTCCTTATTCTGGCTATTGAATTTTCGACTCTCAGCCTCTTCTTCCTTAAGGTCCATAACAGCCTCTTTTAACTATCGAAAGTCGGATATCTTGCAGGTCATCCTCCTCAGTTTATTATAGATGGAGGGTTTAGTGCCCTTGATAATCATTTTGATTTGGTCATTCTCCGAGGGCCTCATTTGCATTCACAAAAGCTGGCTTCTATAGCGGTCGATATTTTCTTTAAGGTTCTCTTTCTGCTTCTATTTAGTGTTCTCCTAGTCCTAAAGTGATAGATCTAGCTCCAAGTCTATGACATATTGGTTCATGAAGGCTTCAGCCAATGCCCTCCAATTATTCTTCATCTATTTCTCCAAGTTGGGATAGTCCAGTTGCTCTCATAAAAATACATATTGTCGGAGATGCACTTTTGGGTCTCCGTTTCCGTTGAACCTTTTCATTTCTAGCCTTTTAAACTCATAATGGAGTTTTTCTTCAAAGGTCAGTGTACTATATCAACGAGGTGTGCATGCTTGCCATTCATTTTCTAGGCTACCGTCTCCATTTGTTCATTAATTTTCCGGAGCTCGACTTAGTTTTAGATTTGTCCATTCTGTCAGTAGCATATTCGGCCATGTCGTCGTCATCTAAAACATGAGTTTTTTCATCCATATGGTTTTCAGGCCCCACGTGACTCCTCTCACTAGTTTCGGCTCCCGTCGTTCGAGGCACTGTATGAATTGTTGTTAAGTTAGCAATAGCATTGGCTAAGTTATGTAGCTATTCTACCATTTTATCATGGTGTTTTCCAATTGGTCTATTCGGGAAATGTCGATGTTGGCCATTTTATAGTCTGTTAGCTGTTTTTTGACTAATATACCCTACTCTCTAACCCAACATATAGCTATGATGGATGCATCACAAAGTATTAACATGATGCATGTATCCATGTAATATATGAGATGCATGAAATGTATGGTGTGCACAAGCATCAACATATACTCTTCCAACCTCATTTCTCCAACAAATGTGGTAAGTCTATATCTGTCATAGGTTTGGCTTAGACTATGCACCAGCAGGGGTACATAAGCTCGTCCTCTCTTATACTATAAAAGGTAAACCCTGGCTACTTCGGTTCCATTCCATCCTTAAAAGATAAAGGTCGTCCATTTATAAAAATGACTAAGCCTAATATGGGGATCGTGCCATTGTATGAAAATGACGGATTGGACCCTTAGTAATCTCAATTATTTTGGGTTGGACTTAGAGAAGTTTAAGAACATTCAAATGGGCAAAACAAGGTGTACCCTATCTGGATGAAACTCAGTTGAGTATCATACTCATGTTTTGGAACTTTTGGATCCTAATTAAATATTTTTAGGCTCACCGAGGTTTCCATACTAGATGTCCCATTATCATTTAAAAGCCTTTGGCCTAATTATCATGAAATACAACCTTATCTCGGTTGAAAATGCCCAACAAGTTTACACCCACGAAGCAAGGTCCAAACAAATTCAAATGATTGTGGGCCCAAACACAAGCATAAGGGAAGTTCCTATATGATAACCATTATGGGCTTTTTATGTGGGCTTATGAGGGTACATCTTAGGCGCTTATCATCAAAGGGTTTTCCACAACTAGGTCTCTCCACCCAATGGTTCAATCGACCAAGTGAACGTGCATTTTTTATACCTATGGACATGAAAGGTTGTCCACAATTAGGTCTCCCCACTAAAGGGTTCAATCAACCAAATGAACGCAGCTTCATGCTAAATGGTATGTGCCAATAAGTGATGGTAATCATTACATACCAATCCATTGCCTTGATTGAAAGCGATTTCTCGATATGAAATGCCATCGGGGTTAAAAATGGTATGTAAAAGATAAAGACATGGTTCTATTTAATCTCGCCATAAATACTATAATGTATTTTTTGGGGCCTATTCTCTATCCCTAGTGGATTCGCCATATGTAGGAGCGAAGTGAGGTTTATCGTTATGCCTATGACGTAGACGACCACTATATTGTTGGGTTCTTAGCCCGTAGAGAGTACGGATAGTTCTGCGATGGACTAACCATAGAATAATGGAATCGCCACCCAATATGAAATAATTAGAATAATTTAAGGCTGTACTACATCCCTTATAAGATCCGACTTTAAACCCGTTTGGGTTTGGAACGGTCCCTCATTGATGCTAGTATAGTATTCACGCTTAAAGGAGATATCCATATGTCTTATAATTCAAAATCACACAATGAGATTTAAAGTAACACAATAGTCGCAAGCATGAAAGTAAATGTGATATATAAACATAGTATAAATATATGAAATCCAAAATACATAAACGTAATTACAACAATAATAATAGGATAATTAAAACGATGAACAGTTCATAGCAACATATAAAAAGGCTAATAAAATAGTCTAAAACATGCTCTTAGTGGGCTTGGCCAGATGTAGCCATGATTGGCCAGATATTCCTATCAATGTCTGGCCGAATTTGCTAGAAGCCCGGCTGGATGTGTTGTGCATTCCAGAAGTATATCTCGACAATAATAGTGAAAGGAACACTATTACCACTATAATAAATCATATAGTGCGCTTGTAGTAGGCCTGGCCTAGGAGAGACCTGGCCAGATGTGACATGGGAGTCCGGCTAGACTTATGGAAAGTCAGGCTAGATATTCCATGTAATCCAGATGCATATCATCGTTATAACAATAAGCAAATCATCACAAATGGTAATCATTAATCTTTAACAGTGTTAAATAATCCAAGCGGCATATAGACAGTAGTAGAGCTAAAATAACATTATAAAAGCATGCATAACAACAACAAATTAAAGGTAATGCCCATCATTCTCGTGGTACATGGAACTTTATCCCAATTGTGGACCATATTATCGTTCATTCGAAATCGGCTATGGAACTTATGTCTGGGTTTCCATCCGATATACCATTGAGGAATCATGTGGTCAGATATAGGTATATCTCAAGAACGTCATGTCGGATCTGTAATAGATCAGGCCGGATATCATTCACGGACCAGAAAGCAGCATAATCATAATAACATGATGAACATTAGATCTAACTACTACAATGGCAAATATTAAAGCAAATAACTATTAAAAGAGCTACGCATGAAAATGATTAATAAATTACATGATGGCAGGGTATACATGAAGTGATATACGTAAACAAAAACTATTGATATGATATGAGGTTCATATTCCAAGGCCTTGTTTGAGGGAAGCCTGATCGGATGTGTTATTCACGTGACAGACATGATTTCATATGCGACGGAGGTATCTTAATGCCGGTCGGAGATATTGTGTGACAGAATTTGGAAAATAAAATAGAGTGCCCTCAGGTCATACCTTTATGCGTATGTTATGGCTCAGAAAATACCTCTGATCGATGGGTTGATGCTAGATTCATACCAAATTAAAGGGAACTCCGAAGAATTGGTGTTATTTTCTTTATGTTTCTTTCTCAACTGGTTTTGGAGGTTTTAGCAAGGTTTCTTTTATATATATCCCCAATCTCCATTGTGAAGGAGAAACGCCCCCCTTTTATAGATAAAGAAGGGTTTTGAAATAAGAATGGGGGAGCAGGATCCTCTACTCCAATCTGACGAGAATACGGTGGAAAATGAGACATGTGGCAAAACAATAAACAATCATATTTTTAATTGTGATTTTTTGTGACATATATATAAAATCTCACTATTCACTGATCGGTGGTAAACACACACGTAACGCAAGCACACATATCGTTCAAGTAGTATAAAAATATCGATCCCACGAGACTTAATTTATGATGTTGTTATTAATTATTGATTCTATTTATTTACAAGTATCTAATTGGGGTGAGAATGGAATGATCGCTGATTGGTTGGTTAAATGTGGATTTGCTAAATAAATAAAAATATAAAATAAAACAAAGGAATTAATAATAAAGAAAACAAACATCTAGGGTTTTGATTCCACACAATATTATTCTAATGATGAATCGATTCTCTTATATATGTGTAATAAAATAGTTTGTTAAACTGGAACACGAAGATATGCAAAAGTCTGTGTCGATGGTCAGATGCAAACACCCAAAGTAACTCAATTAACTATATGTCTATGTTAACCAAGAAACTCTGAATTCATTAAGATTAAGTTCCAATTGTGGCTATGATGAGCGGAAAATATATCAATATTTACCACCCCTTTTACTTAATATTTTGTTTAGTTTCTCGGGTTTGATGAACATTTTTATGTGTTTTAGTTTATTTTACAGATAAATATTATTGGGACTCAATGAAATCATTTAGGATGAAATGTGGGTCAAATAAGGGCAAAAATTGGACATTACATATTAATTTTGGAGATTGGAAACTTGAAAGGGCGTTCTAACGAAGTGCAGTTTCGGAAATTCCAGTTTTGCATAATTATCATTTTTTGGGCATAACTTTTTAGTTCGATATTGGATTGAGCTGATTCAAGTTCCAGATCAAAGAAGACTCAAAGATCGACAACTTTGAAGAACAAAATCATTTCGAATTCGTGAGATTTTATGACCGAAATTGGTGAAACATCCGTAAGTGTGTTATGTGTAATTATTAAAGTCATTTTCAAATGAAATAAATAAATAAATAATAAAAAAAGTCAAGCTCCCACCAAAAATGATAGAAATTAATCATGGATTTGGTGGAGCAATTAGTGGAGCAATTAGTGGAGGATTTGGTAGAGCATTTGGTGGATGATTTGATGGAGGCAAAATTTTGCCTATAAATACCAAGCCATTTCATTTGTAAATTCATACTTTCTTCTAAGGAATTCCTTAAGAATACTAAACATTGTATCTTGTTTTTTTATTTACAGCTTTCAGTAATTAATTTTAGCTTTCACACTTTCTTTTCTTTACTTTTCAGTTTTTACTTTCTGCAATTTACTTTTACGCACAATACTTTTCTTTCTTTAATTTTCAGTTTTTACTTTTCAGTAATGAGGAGGTAACTCCCCTTACTGGGGTAAAAAGTAAAACTTTTATTACTAATATTTAGATTAATCTCTCTTAATTATAATATATAAACTAGTTAAAACCTGACTTAACGAGGATACCGCCATAATGGCTGGTTGGTAATTATCATGCAAAGTTAATATATTATATTAAGAGAGATATCCAAAATAGAAGTAATAAAAATGGATCCTTTTACCTCAGTATTTTCTTTATTGTACTTCTACTTTATTTAATTTCAGCATTTACTTTCCGTCATTTACTTTCCAGTAATTTAATTTCCAGCATTTACTTTATGTCTTTTCTTTTATTTAAGTTCTTACTACCCGTAAATATGTGTCGTAACTAAGCCAGTTATCTGAGGTTGTGATGAAATCCAATATCACCGGTTTATAAGGGGTTAAATTACGGTCTGGGTAATATAAAGGTTTATTTATTGAGCCTTAGTCTTAATGCATCTTGTTAACTGGCCATTAATAAGATTGATTCGGTAAACTTAAAATGAACTTGGAAAAGGGATTTTAGGTTTAAGACCTTAGACTTAATAGCCCACGATCTTCCTTTATGATAGATAACCATTTAATAGATTTCCTTACATGATAGGAATATACATGTCGGGCGGGGGTAGCCATAATTGGAACTTAATCTTAATGAATTTAGATAACTTGGTTAACATAGGAATATGATTAATTGGGTTATACTGGGTATTTGTATTTGACCATCGGAAGAGGTTTTTACATAATTTCGTGTTCCAGGTTAATAAACCAATATATTACACAAATGTAAAATAACCACTTCATCTTTTAAAAAGATATTGGAAGGATTCACAACCCTGGATAGTTTTATAAATTTGAATTTTCTTCAATCTACTTTCAAGCAATTTTATTTACTTGTTTTAAGTTTTAAAGTCACCACCCAATCAAACAACCAATTTATTAGATACTTGAAAACATTTAACTTCATAAATTAATAACAAAAGGTTTTAAGTCCTCGTGGGATCGATGCTTTTATACTACTTGAACGATACATGCGTTTGCGTTATACGTGTGTGATTACGCGCCGATCAAGTTTTTGGCGCCGTTGTCGGGGACTTATTTATCTTTCACTATTAGTTTTGGGGTTAGATACATTTACTTGTATCTAATTTTCCTTTTACTTTTTATTTCTATTTTCTTGTGTTTCGGGTTCTCAGACACTACATGAGACGAACCAGAAGCTTTGAACTCCGACCACTTGACCCAGAAATTGAAAGAACCATCAGGCAGTTGAGAAGGGAAAGGCGAGAAGGCCAAAAAGCAATCGTTAACATGGAACCTGAACCTTTGGAGGTTGCACCGACAATTCATATTCGAGACAGAACCATTCCTGTGGTTGACAGCCTCATTTCCTGTATTGTACTTCCTTCCTTACCAGCAAATGCTTGTGACATCAAAACATGCATTCAGATGATTCAGTAGTCAGTTCAGTTTTGGGGGAATGCAACTGAAGATCATAATGCCCACATCAGCAACTTCCTGGAAGTTTGCGGCACTTTCAATTATAACAGAGCATCAAAAGAAGCAATGAGACTGTGAGTTTTTCCATATTCCTTGAAAGACAGAGCAAAAGCTTGGCTACATTCACTACCAGCAGGTTCCATCACAACTTGGAACACTCTAACCACCAAATTCCTTGCAAAGTACTTTCCATCAGCCAGAACAACAAAGTTGAAGAATGACATCACATCCTTCGTGCAGCAAGATTCAGAATCCCTTTGCGAAGCTTGGGAAAGATTCAAAGATTTACTCTGGAAATGTCCTCACCATGAGATTCCAAAGTGGCTTCATGTCCAAACTTTCTATAATTTACTTTCTGGACTAATGAGAACCACAATTAATGCTGTTGCTGGAGGAGCTTTGATGGAAAAGGAGAAGATCAAGCCTAGGACTTAATTGAAGAAATGGCTAACAACTGAAGGAGTTTCTATAGGTCCCAAGATCAAAACTCAAGCAAGAATCATAAGCGAATACAACGATTTAAGTGCGGAATACTTACATCGAGCGGTTGAGAGACGATTTGGCAACAAAAACGAACTCACTGCCCACTGCCACTTCTCACGGCAGTTCACTGTCATGGCCTCTGCAGATTCGGTTTTCATCATCAAAACAAGCTCCAAGCTTTCTGAAAACGTTCCTTGCTCATGGTTATACTTCCCTTATCACCTTCGCATTGATCCCGGAGTGTGCTAGCACTCTTGTTTTGCCACAAAATGCACTTGCTTCCCTCCATTTTTGCTTCTTAAATTCGGCAGTTCACTGCCTCACAAGAACCAGAAAATGGCGTGAGAGAGAAGAGGAGAAGAAGAGGAGAGAGAGGAGGGAAAGTGAAGTGAAAAAAGGTATACGGTTTTTGTGTTTCTTATGCATCAAATGCATTTGAATTTCATTTGAAATTCATTTCAAACACATTTGGGTTTTAATTCCCAACCACACACATCACCTTTTTAAAATCCATTAAATAACCTCACCAATTTACATTGAGAATAGAGACAATGTATCATCCCATAAAGGTGACTAGATACATCCATCATCTATTCGTGTCAAGTAATGAGACTTCGCGATGTGATTTGCGGATCCTACTCGTTTCAAAATACGAATGTGTCCGCAAACACTTTCGGGCTCAATTTCGCTAATTTCGAATTAACGAATTTCCGTCGCGACGAGAACTAAATAATTATGCCTAGCGAAATCACTATTCACGTCGCTAACGAATTAATTCTAAATTAATTCGCTCGCCCGAATTAAAATCTAATTTTAATTCCGCGTCGAAATCTAATTTCGTTTAATATATCAAATATATTAATTCCTCGATTAATTCCAAATCAATGTTTCTCTCTCTTCAATTGATATTTTATCCTAGATGAAGTGTCTCCGAAATTAATCCCAGATTAATTCTCTCTCTCATCATATTAATCCCAGATTAATATAAGTGCGAGTCATACGTCATCGGTGAATCTTTGGGAAGCGACCCATGAGATCCCCGGATATGTTGGCAGTAAATACGGTCGTCGGTGTATCCGAATCACGTACGTACCAAGTACTACGTTCTACCGATTTACGAGACAAGGTCGACTCCTAGCAAAGCACCAAGTCTTCCAATTCTCCGGACATATTCTCATAAGAATATTAAGATCTGTATCAAGCGTAGTATATGATTGTATTGTGCATATCGGCCCAGTATCGGATAGTCACGTGATAGGCCTGGGGCTGGATTTGTGTCTGCCACGTACGAAGCACATGTCGGATGTCTGGTAACTAGTCTCTATAATCGGATATACATGACCTTGTCATAATATCCCGATGGCCACGCAGCACTTAAGAGCACTAATACCGTATCCTGCGTGACATCATCTCCACTGTGACTGGAGTGATACTTCCGTCTTGACATCACATCCAATACACTACGACTCTCTGATAAACCCAGAAGTGGTGTACTCAGAACCTGTTTAAAGTCCCATACCACCAAAACCAAAGTTTATCGATTATCGTAAGTATTAGCGATGCAAGTCTCAGGTTAAGACTATACACACCTACCTTGTTTGATCGGCCTCCCATAGACACATAGTCATAATACCAATGGGATTCCGAGGGGTCTATCCAGAGCGAAGCTGTTTCCCGTACCATCGGTGAAACACGACCTCCTATCGCACTTGCATAAGTATCCAACACTTATATATATGAGAACTATGCCGTTGTGCCCTCACAACGCACACAAGTGCAATACTAGCCTATTCCGCATTATCGATGTCCAGTCTCGATAATACTCCGGCTAGGGATATTTAATGATTAATCCTTCGGGGACTGATACTGTCTCATATCATTCTCAGTCCAGGAAATAATCATAGGGACCTCTCTTCATTTATATATATCTATGGTGATCTAATCACAAATGATGAGAGTGCAATTTCCTTGTCACATAGTTAATTTGCTACAACAACACAATGATCTGTGCAAATAGTGACGCTATGGGTCATTTTGTCCAACAACAACAACTCCTTGTGACCAACAGAAAGGAGCTTGATTTAACGAATTGCTGGAATTTATGAAGTTTGAGCCAACACTGCAGTGAATGCGAAGCTATATCAGATATGCAAATTCATGGAAACTCTCAGCATGCAAGGAACACTGGATCCACAAGTTCACCATATGGAGGAGCACCAGAGATAAACCAACTTGAAGAAATGGTGAATTATGTCAATAATATCAACAGACAGGGGAACAACCTTATTCAACACCTACAACCCATGGTGGAGGAATCATCCCAATTTTTCATGGAGCAACAATTCAGGGTCAATGAACTATCCACCACCCGGATTCCAACAACAACATTACAAAGGCCAGGAGCATGAAAAAGAACCAGGAATTGCAGAAATGTTGGCTCAGTTAAAAAAATATGATGTTATGATTCAGAGTCAATCTGCTTCCATCAAAGCACTGGAAAATAAAATTGGACAACTTGCCAATGCTCAGAGTTACAGACCGCTAAGGAACCTTCCCAGCAACACAGAACCAAATCCAAGGAACATGGGGAAGGAGCAATGTCATGCCATCATGTTAAAAAGCAGTATTGAAATCAATAAAGATGTTGGAGTCAAGGCAATTGTTGAGGAAGTTCCAAAAGAAAGCAGTGAAGTAGTTCATCAGATGGAGGAAAAAAAAAAGGAAAAAGATCGAGAAAGAATCACTATATACCTCCATCTTTTCCACAGTCTCCAGAAGAATAAACTAGACAAGTAGTTTTCTCGATTCCTGGAGATCTTCAAAAAGCTGCATATCAACATTCTATTTGCAGAAGCGTTGGAACAAATGCCCAGCTATGTCAAATTCATGAAAGACATTCTTTCACGAAAATGGAGATTGGGAGATTACGAGACAAGAGCATTATCAGAAGAATATAGTGCTATCATCCAGAGGAAGCTTCCCAAAGTTGAAAGATCCTAGCAGTTTTACTGTTCCTTGCACTATATGAGAACATGACTTCGGTAAGGCTTTGTGTGATTTAGGTGCAAGTGTTAACTTGATGCCATTTTCTATTTACAGGAAACTACAGATTGGAGAAATAATGCCCACCTCAATCTCTCTACAACTTACTGATAGAACCCTCATATTTCTGAGGGGTGTAGTTGAAGATGTGCTAGTCAAAGTTGACAATTCATTTTCCCAGCAGATTTTATTATCCTTGATATGGAGGAAGATGAAGATGTGCCGATCACTCGAGAGACCATTCTTAGCTACTGGTCGAACCATTATTGACATACAGAAAGGAGAACTAACCATGAGGGTACAGGACCAAGAAGTAACATTCAATGTTTTCAAAGCCATGAATTTCCCGGATGATGAAAAGAATGAAGAATGTTTCAGACTTGATGTGATACATAGTACCATCCAGAACTCCAATGCAATGCAAAGTTCTACTGACAAACTGTCTGTGGAGCCTGAAGATAAATCGTATTGCGTACTGAAGAAGCCTATTCTTTCACTACAAGTAATAGAAGAGAAAGAGTTCCACCAGCTCAATGAATTGGAGGAATTTCACATTCAGCCTTTTGAGAATGCCAAATTATACAAAGAAAAGGCCATAAAGAAACATGATTAGAAGTTAGTGCGCATACAACTGGAATCATGGCAGAAGGTACTGTTAAACAAATCAAGGTTGAAACTCTTCCCATAAAAGCCAAAATCTCGGTGGTCAGGTCCATTCCTAATCACCAAGGTTTTACCACATAGAGCCATTGAGTTACATAATCTCGACTCCAACAAAACATTCAAGGTTAAAAACAAGCGTGTCAAGCACTACTGGAGAGAATCAATTTAGCGACAAAAATAAAGTGTCACACCTTCAGATCCAGCCTAACGTTCGGGAAGTCATGTCTAGCTGACGACTTTAAACTTAGCGCTAGCTAGGAGGCAACCCATGCAATTTCTGTATATATTGTGATCTGGTGTGTTTTATTTTTGTGTGTTTAATTTTTGCAGGTAAAGTCATTTCAGAATGGAAGAAGTTCTCTCAAATCATCACAAGCAATTTCCTTCTCTCCCTCAAAACTCTCTGATGAAAATCTACAAAGCTCACTTGGAATGAATGAGACTACTGATGATCAAAGGTATTCCTAATGACATTCGTTGGATTATTGAAGCACTAGTCCGATTGGCAGGTGAGTCCTCTGACTCTTTTATTTCATATCTGTCTGGTTTAGAAGAAGCACCTATGCTAAAAAGAGAAGAGCTAAAATAATGGGTGTTTGCTATAAATGTGCTCGCATGACATGTAATACTCATTGTCGTTCTTTAGGAATGATGTCTGATAACCGCGAAGATAAGATTAAATTCATTAGGGATGGCTTGAGTAAGGAGTCTTTGGATGACATATCTAAAACTCTTGAGACGCATCCCAGTGGATATGTGTATCATGAAATTTGCATGTTATATGCATAATTCTGTAAAGAAAGACAACAGTTAAGTCTCAGGGATCTGACTCTAAAAGACCATGTTTGCCAATTTATAAGAAAATTGGATGGGAAGCTTGTCCCTGACGCATAGACGTCATTCAAGTCGTTACATTATTGTAAATATTATATCTCTTTGTCTTTTCCTAATAATTGTGATTTTTTTTGTTATTTTCTCCCACAGGATCCAGACTACTTTTTGACCTTTCATGATTTACTATTTTACTACTAATCGTCCTTTGGAAGATACTTGTGCTATTATTACTCACCCATTTCAGGTTCTATAAATTCAACTCATCATTGCACCATTGAAGGAATCCAGATAAAAATGGAAGCTACTTCAAGAAGACGGTTTGAAAATATCTGTGTGTTTTGTGATACCAGTGTTGGTGTTAAACTAGAATAGATAACAGTGGCACAGGAATTGGGTCGAGTCATTGCTGCAAGGAATATGCATTTAATAATAAATAAACTTTTATTACTACTATTAAAAATAAAACTACATTACTATTAATATATACAAATAAGATACAATCCTTAAATCCTTATTAAGAACCTTAAGGAAAGTATGAATTTGGAAAAATTCGGCAAAATTTGGTAAAATTCGGCCTTGCATGTCACGACGTAGAAGAGTTGCACGTGGCGACATGCGTTGATTTCTGACATGTGTACACATTTTATATGAGATGTTGACACATGGCACGTGTTTGTCGATGGCCTGAATTATTGGCTCGGTGTTGCGACGCGTGAAGGCTTGGCATCGTGACGCTAACGTCATGAAGATGCAAGTAATGAAGCAAGTCGGTAGACTAAATTATTATGCTGACATCATGATTACGCGATGATGATGCACGTGTTGACGTAGATGATGACGTGGTGATGACGAGTGTCGGCAGATCAATAATTGTGCTGACGTCATGATGATGTGTGTCGGTAGAATAGTAATTGAGGCGCGTCGCGACACAAAGCGCTTGCGCATCGCGACGCATAAACAGTGAATTTTCATTTTTTTTTCCTTTTTTTCTGTTTTTCATCATTTTAGCCCCAAGTTGATTCCATTGAGTCCCAAAACTTTATTTATCTGTAAAATACACAAAAATGAATCAATACGTTCATAAAACCCGAGAAGCTAAACAAAATATTAGGTCAAAGGGGCGGTAAATAGTGATATATTTTTCGCTCATCACACCCCCAAACCTAACATTTTGCTAGTCCTCGAGCAAAACAAACAAAATGAAATGAAATAAATAATTAAAACTAAATTAGCGTATGGAACAAGTCTTTAAACCCCTAGGTGTCCCCAGTGGACGAGTTATAGTCTCATGCGAGCTTACAGCGACGATACCCATAAACGTCAATCATGCACATGCAAACACACATAAAAAAAAATAAACAAAAGAATGAAATAATAGCTATATATACAATGTCCTCATAGAATGTTTAGCAACAAAGTTAAAGAAACCTTCAAAATACATACTACAACTAAAATCCTTTCCTTTGAACAAAGTATCTAAATCAGACTCTAAGTGCGTGTGTGAATAGCTCTGCAAACGGCTTTGATTCTAAGTTATTAACTAGGTGAGTTTGTCTCAATTCTCAGTAGTTAATAGGTAAAACCAACCTGACTATCTAAAATTGTTCTGTGTGCTACAATATGCGTAAAGTGAGGTATGATCTCTCTCCTTTTTTGAAGCTTTACCATTTGACGTGAACGATCACTACTTATTGAGGTAAGATGTCATGTTACTAAGTAGAAACTTATTTATTAACTAACTCAAGTCGTACCATTTGACGCGAATAGTCACTGCTGGTCTTGCAAGACGCGCGGTTACTAAGTAAGAACTTGGTCAGTTTTATTTATTCTTTTTTTTATACCTTACATTATAAATAAATGTAGACAGAAATAGATATTCAGGCAAACAGTCATTCATCAACCACAGATTATTTCAACTAGTCACTTTGTCAATTCCTTATTATCTAACTGATACAGAACTATTTTTAGTGCATATGAGTCTGACCTAGATATTAGGCTCAAAGTATAGGATAAAAGTGAAATTAGCATTTATCGTTTCCTAGAACTTTTTACTAAGACAAACAATCTCATCATTAGACTCTTTTTTTTGGGCAAAATACGAATCCTTCAAATATATCCACTAAGATGCATTTCAAGAGTTGTTTCCTTACTCTGCCATCTCTGATGAATTGATTTTTTTTATCTTCGCGGTTTTGTCAAACTTTATTTCGTGATATCCCCATTTTTACTAGCTTGCTCTGCTTTAAGTGCTCCGTTTATGTTTTTTCCCTGCAAAAATAAAACAAAAAATTAAAAACTCTACAACATGTATACACAAAATCCAAAAATAAAAAATTTAAATGAAAATGAAAATTTTGCATGGGTTGCCACCCTACGAGCGCTAAATTTAACATCTTCAGCCACATGTGTTAAAGATCATCCGTCAAGGAGGCTTCAACGTGGTTTTGGATGTCTGATTGAGGACAATGCCATGTGCGTTGCTTTTGAAGGATCTCTTCCAACGATGAGGCGACAAAAGAATTTTGTCTCATTCAGTGATTGTGTCACCTTCTTAAACTTTGTCGCTCTAGTGGTCTACAAAAAAATGAAAATAAATCAGCAGGTCTCGTATGGTGCCTGACTTTGAATGGTTGTTCCATTTTGTCAAGCTTCTGGGCTGTGTCCCCTATATGTACTCCCCAATACAGTGATGTTTCTTCTGAAGTCATGAGTTTTTCAACATAGTCACACATTTGCTCCTGTTTTTGCTCTGCATCTTATTCCATCTTTTCGTCACAGATGTATTTTAACATTTCTACATTCAGCACTTCATCTGACATCTGTACAATGCATGCTCCATAAGTGTCAACCTGAGGATGTGAAGATATGTCTGTCTGTAGGCCTTCATCCTCTGTAGTTGGTATGAATGGTTCGGGTAGCTCTTCTGCTTGTTTCTCCTCAGAGACCAAAGAATGATCTATATCAAGTTGAGATTCTTCTTGTTCGGGCTTATGAACTGATACCTCTGACTCTTGATACTGCTCAGCCTCTTCCCCTGTTAAGGTATCATCATGAAATCTTACTCGAAGGCTTCGTCAATGTCATCTGAAAATGTTCTATGAGGTATGTAGCTCTGGTTTTCTGTTAATTGTCTCACTTGATTTGTCATTCTCTATATGATTGCTACTTGTCTCTGAAAGGTTTCATTAATTTCAGCTTCCCATTTATTGAACTTTCCAGCCATCCGTTTGTTGTGTCCCTCGAGCATGTCAATC
Source organism: Zanthoxylum bungeanum (assembly GCA_019454045.1). Classification (NCBI taxonomy): domain Eukaryota; kingdom Viridiplantae; phylum Streptophyta; class Magnoliopsida; order Sapindales; family Rutaceae; genus Zanthoxylum; species Zanthoxylum bungeanum. Next base: position 2,593 of record SKCR01040914.1, on the reverse strand, counting down.
AACCATTCTTCCTCTGATGGTTCTGGTTCTTGATAGGTTTATGTTGGATAAGATGGAGAATATGGTTCAGTTAAATATGTTGGTTCATTATATGAAGGTCTCTGATAGTTTTGCCACCCTGAATTGTAGTTGTACGTGCAATGATCGCTAGGGTGGTTACCATCACATATCTCACATCTCTGAAATGGTTGAGCAAACGTTGTGTTATTTCTCTCTGATATCCACTTATAATTGTTGGGCTGGACAATAAGCCTCAGAAAACCGGACTTCTACTCCCTAATTTGGGGTGTATCTTCACCTCTTAAAGCTCTTAATGCTTCCATCGCCCAATAGTGATCCATTTTTCAACCACCTGAAAATGAAAAGAAAGAAATAAAAATTATGAATAAAAGTAAAGAAAATTATATACAAGTAAAATAGATAGCTTCAAAATTAATAACGCAAGAAAAATAAGTCCCCGACAACGGCGCCAAAAACTTGATCGGTGGTAAACACACACGTAACGCAAGCGCAAGTATCGCTCAAGTAGTATAAAAATATCGGTCCCACGAGGACTTAATTTCTACTGTTGTTATTAATTATTGATTCTATTTATTTATAGGTATCTAATTGGGGTGAGAAGGGAATGATCGCTGATTGGTTGGTTGAATATGGATTTGCTAAATAAATAAAAATACAAAATGAAATAAAGGAAATTAATAATAAAGAAAACAAACATCTAGAGTTGTGATTCCACACAATATTATTCTAGTGATGAATCGATTCTCTTATATATGTGTAATAAATTAGTTTGTTAACCTGAAACACGAAGATATGCAAAAGCCTCTGTCAATGGTCAGATGCAAACACCCAAAGTAACCAAATTAACTATATGTCTATGTTAACCAAGAAACTCTGAATTCATTAAGATCAAGTTCCAATTGTGGCTACTTACTCCCAACAGGTATATATCTATCCTGGAAGGAAATCTCCCTTAAAGTGAGATCGTGAACTATTGAATCTAAGGCTGAAACCTAAAATCCCTTCGTCAAGTTCATTTTAAGTTTACTACATCAATCTTATTGGTGATCAGGCAACAAGGATCATTAAGCTTAAGATTCAATAAACAAGCCAAAGTATCACACATAATATAATTAAATCAATTATTAAACTTATGAATATTGTGCTTCATCACTTCCCTAGATTACAAATAAAATACTAGGGTTAGAGGATCCACCTTTACTATTTCTAATCTAGAAATCTCTCTTATTATAATATATAAATTTACATTATATTACCAACCAACCATATAGGTGGTATCCTGATTAAGTCATGTTTTAATTAATTCCAACCGACCATAAAGGCGGTATCCTATTAAGTCAGGTTAAAATTAATTTAATAAAGTCCAACCGACCATAAATGCGGTATCCAATTAAGTCAGGTTTTAAGATAATTTATATATTATAATTTAAGGGAGATTAATCTAAATTATCATAATAAAGTTTCATTTTTCCCCAGCGGAAATTAACTACAAAACATAAAAGAAAGATAAAATAAATAAACTATTATTACTACTACTAAAAATAAAAATACATTACTATTAATATATACAAATAAGATACAATCCTTAAATCCTTATTAAGAACCTTAAGGAAAGTATGAATTTGGAAAATGAAATCATCTTCTATTTATAGGCAAAATTCGGCCTTGCACGTCGCGACGTAGAAGGGTTGCGCGTCGCGACACGCGTTGATTTTTGACATGTGTACATATTTTACATGGATATTGACACGCAGCACGCGTTTGTCGGCAGCCTAAATTATTGGCTCGACATCACGACGCATGAAGGCTTGGGGTCGCGACGCTGATGTCATGATGACGCAAGTGATGACGCGTGTCGGTAGACTGAATTATTGTGTTGACGTCATGATTACACGTGTTGGCAGCATAGTAATTGAGGCGCATCGCGATGCAAAGAGCTTGCGTGTCGCGACGCATGGACAATGAATTTCCATTTTTGCCATTTTTGTCCATTTTTTTATCGTTTTAGCCCCAAGTTGATTCCATTGAGTCCCAAAATTTTATTTATCTACAAAATACACAAAAACACATCAAAACATTCATAAATTCTGAGAAGCTAAACAAAATATTAGGTCAAAGGGGCGGCAAATAGTGATATATTTTCCGCTCATCATTCACTCAGCTCTTTCATCAACCCATGAAAAATCTTAAAATTTTCTTCATTTCTCTTCAATTCTAATGACATTTCAAGTTTGATTGATTTTTTTTGTTTACAATTGAATCAAGTAAGGTGAGTAAGTTCTTTCTTCACTCTATTATTTGTTATAAATCCTAACTTACATTTCCAAGTTTATAATTTTTGAATCCATGGAACCCTAGTTTGGAGAATGTATGGTATTACATGATTATGTCTAAATTAAGTACTTATCTATGCTTATGGTGATATATTGACATGGGTTATGCATGAAATTGATTGAATACGATAAAAATGGGTGTGTGTGGCCGAATTTGGGAAAATGTGTATGCTTGAAAATTGGAGCTTGGAGATATTGAGGATCATGCTAAGGATTTGAACTTGTTGTGAGAGTTTTAA
>SKCR01040913.1:0-59306 GCA_019454045.1 Zanthoxylum bungeanum | reverse complement strand
TGATTAACCTATCATGTCCAACAAAATTCGATTCTCCGTACGGACACATAGTCAAACTTACGTGTCTCGGGAGGAGTCCTCAATGAAAGAATACTATACTCTTTCATGTTTGTTTTGAAACTTACTGCTTAAGTATTTTCATTACGATCTTACCGTGACGGTTTAATACTCTAGACGATCTGTTTGTTCACTTCATGTCGAAACTCTAAAAGTTATTGATTTGTGTTCTTCAAAAGAAACACATAACCATAATGTGATGCACAATCTGTTAAGGTCACGAAATATTCATATTCATATCTAGTATTGCTAGATATGGGCCCATTACTTCACTATGAATGGGCTAACAGATCGGTGGCACTATTTACTATTACCAAGTACAATAGTGTTTCAGGTACTTACTATCTAGTAAACTAGATTCGTCGACTTTATTTGAATAGTCAAATCAGTCCACTAGTACCCACTCTTCAAAAGCGTGGATATACGAGTCTTGTTTAATTGTGTCCCAGACAACAATGCCACAAATAAGTCTCTACTGATCAAATCAGTTTGAGCTATATATTGTCATTTTAATGTTTGAGATTTTATTTTATTCAAAATATAAATTATGTTACTCACATCTAATGTGTTTATCTTAATATCATTCTTTATATAATGAAACACTTTAGTGTTCTAGAATATAAAGGTCTATCCGCAATAGATTAAACACTGATAAAAGATAATGTTTCTAGTCAAACTAGTACATTATATCAGTTCCTAATTTAAGTACATACCCAAAAGGTAGTTCCTAAACTTAGGGTTCTACGGTTTTGAAAACAGCGACTCATATGTTTCCGATTCGCAGATTAATCTCAGCTTGAAGTTAGTATCCAGCTCACCGCAGATTCTGAACATCAATCCATATAATTTATGTACCACACTAAGTATTTTAACATCCAATTTTAATACTAGTAATAGACATAATATTGACAAACATTCTTAAAGTCAGAGCCTTTCCTTTCTTTATTCCTTCGTGTCTGCCATATCCAAACGGCAGTTTACTTTAGATATCTCATTTATCTTCCCAGAAGATCATAATGATTTTGCCTTTTGCCCTTTGAAATATTTCAGAAGCCTTTGCCAAGCCTTGGGTTTCTAGAATATTGAGAGTATGGTGCGCCTTGCGCTACTTACCTAATTGCAAAGTTTGACTTTATCTCCTCAAAATAGTCTTTAACCCTCCAAGAGTTATTTATGCAATTTAATTGCTTCTTAAATCTAAAAATAGATTTATGACAAGTATATCGATTTAAGAAGTAAGTTATCATCACATAAATTTCCACAGATTATGCTCTACTATTTGTTTAATTCTTGGCTTAGGCAAAATAAAGGTTATTTTATCAATAAAGTAACTTATTATTATTTCCAAGACCATCCTGAAATTATTCCCAATTAAAATAGAGTCGTTTAAATACATTTTCACCAGGATATGTTTTAAACACTAATCTTTCATTCATCTTGATTCTAATAGTCCAACTATTTAATCAACGATTTGTGGTACTAGGTATTATTATGTATTATAGTCCAACATATACAATCAAATAAATTTAAATCAATTAACCTCAATTACATTGATTACTAAATCCAATTATAAAATCAACTGTAAATTAATTAATTCAAATATATTGATTACTATAATCCAATTATCTAATCAACTTATAATACAGTCCAACTGCTTATTAAAACAACAATTTAAATATTAGTCCAAACTAACATTTATTTATATGACGAATAATTGAAATGAGCGCGTATGGACAAGTAATTAAACGAATATTGCAAATTCAATTCTTGCCTCCCACTATTTTTCGGCGAGCCTCTAAAACCCTGTCGAGTACTCGGGAAACTGTGTTTCCTAGTGGCCTAGGATCCCGTTAAATAACACACAATCTTGACTTTGGCCAACAAATTGTATGATATTTAACCAGGTAGATCTCAAAGATCAATTGGATCCAATCCAATTCCTAGATCCAGTAGGCGGATAATCCAAATCCTAAACATATACATTATTATGCCAATACCATTCAATGTATTACCTAACCTTTTTCCTCTGAATCAACTAAGCCTTGGCTTTGGCACAACAAACTGATCCCAGTCAAGCGCGACCCATTGACCATGGAAGCTTCGTAATCATTGTCAATGGACAAGAAGTGGTCTTGACTTGGCCAATAAACCACAACTTGGACAAGACACACCAATATAGAACAAACTCTCGTGATCAAACACTAATCTTCGACGGAAAAAGTGAAAGGTGTTCAATCAGTCCCAAATCATAAATCATGCATAAAAACCGCATAGGAACACATCAAAGGAGTAAGCGGAAACATAACTCACATTGAAGGGTTTTTTGAATGCGAAGAACAAGATGCGATTTTGTCCCCTCCAAGCTCGGCAATGGCTTCTTGAACTGCTGTTGACGCACGGTGGGGCTGGTTTGGCTTCCTCCATGTTCGGCCATTGATGAATCCATTGAAGCTCCAAGCTTTGAAGCTTCCAAGCTCACAAACTCACTTCCCTATCACCTTTGTATCACTCAAGGTGTGTGCTAGCACTTATCATCTTCCATTTTGCTTCTCAAATGCTCAATGCTCGGTGAACCCGAGAAATGAAGAAGAATCGGCAGTGATGCCGTGAAGAAGAGAGGAAGAAAAGGAGGGAGGGAGATGAGAGAAACGTAAATGTTGCATGTAAGAGAGAAAAAAGATTTTTAATATATATTTTTTTATTTCATTTACCAAGTAAAATAAATAAAACATATATATCTTATCTTTTTAATTCAAAAGTCAAAAGTTAAAAACAATAAAGCTTTTCACATCATTCACTTTTTAATTTAAGTCACATCACATCTATTCACTTTAATAAAGTGACATATTGTCAAGTCCACATCACTCAAAGTGACAATTAATTTGACGATTGACGCGACTAGCGATTTGACGCTTGATGTGACTCGCGTGCCGCGCTCGAATTCGAAATGCGAATGCGCTCGCAATCACTCTCGGGCTCGGGTTCGCTAATTCCAAATTAACGAATTTTCCGTCGCGTCGTAATTAAGTGATTACGCCTAGCGAATTCACTTTCACGTCGCTAACGAATTAATTCTAAATTAATTCGTTCGCCCGAATTAAAATCTAATTTTAATTCCAATTCGTCGAAATCCAATTTCGATTAATATATCAAATATATTAATTTTATCGATTAATTCCAAATTAATCGTTCTCGTCTCTCTCTCTTTAACGATAATTTTATCCGAGATAAAATATCTCCGTAATTAATCCCAGATTAATTTTCTCTCTCATCATCGAATTAATCCAGATTAATTCTATCTCTCTCTTCTAATTAATCCCAGATTAATCAAAGTGCGAGTAATACGTCATCGGTGAATCTTCAGGAACCGACCCATGAGATCTCCGGATGTTGGCAGTAAATACGATCGTCGGACTGTCCGAACACGTAAGTACCATCGTACTACGTTTATATCGACTTACAAGACAAGGTTAGCTTCTAGCAAAACGCCATGCCTACCCAATTCTCCAGAAATATTCTTACAGGAATATATAGATCTGTATCAAGCGTAGAACCGTAGTATTGTGTATATCGGCCCAGTATCGGATATCACGTGCTGGGCTGGGGCTGGATAAGTGTCTGCCCCGTCCGAAGCACATGTCGGATGTCTGGTAACATAGTCTCTATAATCGGATACATGACCTGGTCACAAATCCCGATTGGTTGCGCAACACTCAAGAGCACTAGTACCATATCCTGCGTGACATCAACTCCAATATGACTGAAGTGACACTTCCGTCTCGACATCACACCCAATACACTACGACTCTCTGATAAACCCAGAAGCGGTGTACACAGAACCGGTTAAAGCCCTGTACCACCAAGACCAGAGTCTACCGATTATCGCAAGTATTAGCGATGCAAGTCTCAGGTTAAGACTATACACACCTACCTCGATTTCGGCCTCCCATAGACACATAGTCATAATACCAATGGGATTCCGAGGGGTCTATCCAGAGCGAAGCTGTTTCCCCCGTACCATCGGTGAAACACCACCTCCTATCGCACTTGCATAAGTATCCAATACTTATATATATGAGAACTATGCCGTTGTGCCCTCACAACGCGCACAAGTGCAATACTAGCCTATTCCGCATTATCGATGTCCAGTCTCGATAATACTTCGGCTAGGGATATTTAATGATTAATCCTTCGGGGATTGATACTGTCTCATATCATCTCAATCCAGGAACTAATCATATGGACCTCTCTCTCATTTATACATCTATGGTGATCTAATCACAAATGATGAGAGTGCAATTTCCTTGTCACATAGTTAATTTGTACAACAACACCGTGATCTGTACAAATAGTGACGCTATGGGTCATATATATCCAACAATCTCCCACTTGGCACATAGCCAGTCACTCGAGTGTCTAACACCCGAACTATGTACAATTCGCTCAAATTGCTGAGGAATGTTTTCGTCAGCGGATTTGCTTAATTATCGTCTGACGCGATGCGTATTACACCGATCATCACATCGCCACGATGTATGATCCGAACGAATCAGATGATATAGAAGTATATATCTGGATGTCGATGAGACCTTTAATTCTTTAGCCTGTGCTGACGCCTAGCTCAGCTGCTAACAGAACTATATCTAATCTAATTAGATTATTATGATCGATCCAAATGGCTTCTATTGCTGCTGCCTTAGCTGCAGCAATAATCCGCATTTGTTGTTAATTCGGCAACAGTTATCTTGCTCGGAATATTTCCAGCTCACTGCACCGTTATTCAAACTGTATAGTACCGTTTGCGACTTTTAGTCGTCTTTATCGGTTATAGGAAACTTGCTACAGTGATCCCAGTCACTTCAAGTTCTCCTACTCCATAGACTAAGACAGCATCCTTAGTTCTCTAAGATACTAACGGATGTTCCTAACTCAATCCAGTGACTATCACTCGGATTGTCCTGTTTGTGAATCCATATGCTCAAAGCGTATGATACACCAGGTCTTGTACATTTTTCAATGTACGGTTCCACGAGAGATTTCGAAAGCCAAGCTTTCGCCGACATTTATTTTTATGGGAATATCATTTCCAAGAAATGACGTATTATCATTATTTTATAGGACATCCACTGTCAGTGCGCTCCCACTAACCCTCTTATTTACACTAGAATCATTTTCGTTTTGAATTAAATCATACACCATTATGATTGCATCAAAATGATAATTCCAAGAACTTATGCTCGCGTCAGCAAGCATCTTCAAAATGGATTTACCATGGCAACAGGTAAAAGGTTGAATCGTAATCAATCACAATGTCGATAACGATACATTTCCGTTAAAAGCCTAGCTTTATACGTTGGTATATTGCCATCCATGTACGTCTTCCTTGAAGACTTATAGTACCAATAGGCACAATGCCTTGTGGTACATCAACTAGTATCCAAACTTATTGATATACATGGAATCCATTTCGGACTCATGACACTTTGTCATAATAGGGAGTCGATACCTCGTATCACTTCCTTTGTTCTTGTGTATTCGAAGATTAATGGTATAGTTTCATCCTTGATGAATTATATATGTTCCATTAAGATTCAGTGCCTAGAACAGTATTACTCCGATTTTCATCGAGTTATACTATCCTCCCACTTACCACTGCATATCGGTATTCCTCTTAGGAAAACCGCATGGAGAGCAACAATCACATTGTTCTCATGTGAGATGTATAAGTACTATACTTATGGTTTCCCATAGGATAACCTATATTGGCACTTATCCAATTTGGGTCCTTAGTTTGGTATCATCCAAACGTTATGCCTAGCATACCCAAATTGTCAGGAATGAGAAACCTCGTTTCTTTCCTGTTCATATCCTATACGATATCTGTCAAACAGATTTATATGGAACCTTATTCTAAATAAGTTTTGCACTGTTAGTACATATCCTATTGAAGGAAATGGTAGCTCAAAGCGACTCGTGATTAACTTATTATGTCTAACAAAATTCGGTTAATCCTGTTCGGACACATCGTCTAAATGACGTGTTCCAAGAGGAGTCCTCATTGAAAGAATACTATACTCTTTCAAGTATAACGAGAAACTTACTGCTAAAGTATTTTCCATTACGGTCTTACCGTGGCGGAATAATGCTATAGCCGATCTGTTTATGTATTTCGTGTCGAAACTTTAAAGTTTCTGATTTGTGTTCTTCAAAAGAAACACATAACCATAACGTGATGCCACATCCGTTAAGGTCACGAAATATTCATGTTCACATCTAGCCTAGCTAGATATGGGCCCACTTACTTCACCATGAATAGGGCTAACAGATCGGTGGCACTAACACTATTACCAAGCAAATAGTATTTTAGGTACTTTACCTAATAAACTAGATTCGCAGACCTTATTTGAATAGTCAAATCAGTCCTAGTACCCCTCTTCAAAAGTGTGGATATACGAGTCTAATTAAATTGTGTCCTAGACAACAATGCCACAAATAAGTCTCTATTGATCAAATCAATTTGAGCTATTTATTTGTCAGTTTATATGTTTGAGATTTTTATTTATATTCAAAATATAAATTCTGTTATTTATATCTAATATATTTATCTCAGTATCATCTTTATATAATAAAACACTCAGTGTTCTATAATATAAAGGTTTTATCCGCAACGGATTAAACACTGATAAAGAGATAATGTCTCTAGTCAAACTAGTTACATTATAACAGTTCCTAATTCAAGTACATACCCGAAGGGTAGTTCCTAAACTTAGGTATCTCTACGGTCGAAACAGCGACTTTCGTCCCGTTTCCGATTCGTAGAGCAATCTCAGCTTGAAGTCAGTATCCTGCTCAAAGCAGATTCTGAATATCAATACATATATTTTATGTACCACACTAAGTATTTAAAATCTAATTTCAATACTAGCTGTGAACATACTAAGACAAATATTTTTAAAGTTAGAGCCTCGCCCTTTCTTTAATTCCTTCGTGTCTTCCATATCCAAATGGTAGTCACTTTGGGATATGTCAATTATCCTTTTTAATATTTTAGGAACCTTAGACCAAGCCTTGGGTTTTTAGAATATTGAAAGGAATGTGCACCTTGTGCTACATGCCCATTGCAAACTTTGACTTTACATGAATAGTCAATTAATTCTCCAAGAATTATAAATTGCAATTTTAATACTTCTTAAATCCAAAAAATTAGATTTTTGATAAGTATATTAAATTAAGCATTAAAGTCATCATCACAAAATCTTCCAAAGATTTTATGCTCTACTTATCTTGCTTAATTTTGGGCTTAAGGTATAATAAGTTATTTTATCCAATAAAGCAACCTATTATTTATTCCCAATTTGAAAATTAAATCATTTAAAATATTTTAAAATCCTAGATTATATTTTAAATATCCAACTTTTCAATTTTATATTGATTACAATAGTCCAACTATTTAATCAACGATTAGTGGTACTTTATATATTATAATGATTATAATAGTCCAACTATATAATCAAATATAATCCAAATTAATTAACCTCAATTACATTGATTACTATAATCCATTATAAAATCAACTGTAAACTGAAATTAATTAATTCAAATATATTGATTAATATAATCCAATTATATATAATCAAGTATAATACATTCCAACTGTTTATTAAAACAACAATTTAAATATTAGTCTAACTACATTTAATCTAATGACGAAATAATTAAATGAGCGCATATGGCGAGTAATTGAACGAGTATTGCAATTCAATTCTTGCCTCCCACTATTTTTCGTTGAGCCTCTAACCCTCTGTCGGGAAACCGTGTTTCCTAGTGGGCTAGGATCCCGTTAATATCACACAATCTTGACTTTGGCCAACAAATTGTATGATAATTAACTAGGTAGATCTCGAAGATCACACCCAATACACTACGACTCTCTCTGATAAACCCAGAAGCGGTGTACACAGAACCGGTTAAAGCCCTGTACCACCAAGACCAGAGTCTACCGATCATCGCAAGTATTAGCGATGCAAGTCTCAGGTTAAGACTATACACACCTACCTCGATTTCGGCCTCCCATAGACACATAGTCATAATACCAATGGGATTCCGAGGGGTCTATCCAGAGCGAAGCTGTTTCCCGTACCATCGGTGAAACACAACCTCCTATCGCACTTGCATAAGTATCCAATACTTATATATATGAGAACTATGCCGTTGTGCCCTCACAACGCGTACAAGTGCAATACTAGCCTATTCCGCATTATCGATGTCCAGTCTCGATAATACTTCGGCTAGGGATATTTAATGATTAATCCTTCGGGGATTGATACTGTCTCATATCATCTCAATCCAGGAACTAATCATATGGACCTCTCTTCATTATACATCTATGGTGATCTAATCACAAATGATGAGAGTGCAATTTCCTTGTCACATAGTTAATTTGTACAACAACACCGTGATCTGTACAAATAGTGACGCTATGGGTCATATTATCCAACACAAAGGGCTTGACTTTGGCCAAGAACCCAATGCCAGTATCGGATCTTGAGTAAGAATCACTCAATGGAAGGAAAAACGCATGATATTTGTGAGGGTTTTTCGCGTGCAAATTGGTTACCAATTTATTATCTTTATTTAGGTCTCATCATCATACACCCTTAAACATGCATTCTAAACACATAATAAAGCGCATATGAAAATAAATAATAATGATATGCGGATGGATACTTAAATAATAATGATATCCTAGATCAAATCTCTCCCTTTATCTCTCAAACTAGCACTTGTATTATTTCTACCCGTTACACTACACTACTAAAGAAACCTCATTTACATTGAGGGGAATAGGTGAGAAGAGAATACAAAGAGAATAGAGGTGATAAGGCTGGACACGCAGGTCCAATTTAATAAATCGAATTTATTACAACAATTTCTAAAATTGCCCCCACCCGACTAATATTCATCTGATATACATTATTCATTCATCACAACCATGTATTCACACAAGCATGTTATCAATCAATCTAATCAAATTAATTAATCTAATAATTAATGATCATCCAATGTTCAAACAACGATTTGATTTTGCGCGAGTCAAACTCGTTTTGCGAATAAGTACTCAAAGTACGAATTCTCGAATTAAATTAAACTACAACATCAAATCCAATTTAATATGTATTTAATACTAATTCACTATTTTAATTCCAATTAAATATTACACTTTATTAATAAACCTTTTACGACTTAAATTCCAAATTTAATCGTTACGGGTCTCAAAGCCCGATTAACGTCCAACGTCAATTTAATTCAAGTCCAATGGGCTTTAAATTAATTTCTTTAAGGCATGGGCTTTGGCAACCAAAGGCCAATCAAGAAGTAACCCCATAAGCCAAGAAATCAATTTCGGCCCATTAGGCCCAATTAAACTTTAAAGGTTTATAAGTCACATTTGGGCTTTATGGAAGTGGTTTTGGGCCCAATTGGATCCAATCCAATTTGCCTAAACCCAACTTTGTACAACAAAGCCTAATAAGCCCATTACAACTTTAAAAGCCCAAATCCAATTTTAAGGCCCAAATAATTAAATTACCAAATTCCAAATTTTCAATTTAATTACCTAAAGTGTATATCATGATTAATCACCCAAATCAATATTTCCAAAACATCAAATTAGTCCAATTAATCATGTTCATAATCATCATCACATGTCCAACACATTAATGAAAAAAAATCAAACCCATTCATCATTCCATAAGTCTCGGCCAAGGGAGTCATTTCATGTCCAATTCGGTTTTAATCCAATTAATCCACAATCGAAATTAAATAAACATCCCGAATGATTTCCAACACATCTAATGTCCAAAAATCAAAATTCCAAGACTACAATAGGGCATATACCATTCGGCCAAGGTAAGGTATTTGGGGTTTTTGTTCAATTCAAAATTAAATCCAATTCAATCTCAAATTAACATCATCCAACATCATTACAACTCATCCAATGAATGAAAATGAAGAAATCCAAGATTCGATATGAACCCTAATTTTCGGCCAAGGTAGATATATTGGGGAAAAATTATTCCAAACCATTTTCTTGAAATTGATCCAATCAATCTTCAATTCAACATGTATTAAGCATACTCAAACATCCAATTTATTCAAATCATGCTCAAATACAAAATACCCAATTTTAAGCCCTAAAAATTTCATGCTTGAACCTAGGCTCTTGATGCCATTGTTGGTTTCTATTTAGGTCCCAAGATCATAAAAAGCATGAAAAACATGTGTGAATACATCAACGGAGGTAGCGGAATACTCACATCGATCGATTGAGACGATACGGCAACAAACAAAATGATTTTGGCCTCCATTTCCACGCCCACTGCAGTGCAGTCCACTGCCTTGAAAAATCAGATTTTGAGCTGAGATTTGGAGCTTCAATCTTCGTCTAACGATTCCCGGCTCGTGGGTGAGTTTCCCTAACACCTTCGTATGTCTCATAGGAGTGTGCTAGCACTTAGATCTTGCCACAAAACCATCAAAGATGCTCCATCATTCACGCCATTATTGGACAGTGAACAGCCCCTTGGGCGTGAGCTTGAACAAGAGAGAGGGAGATGAGAGAGTTGTCTAGGGTTTTCAAAATTCATCTAATGAATAAAATGAATTACTAAAGTGTAGAGAGAGATTTTTGTTTATTTACTTTAGGTAAAACCATTTCACCTTTTACCCTAATCTTGGTAGGTATGGGTAAATGGTTTTCCAAAAGTAAAACAAGGTAGTTAATTACGAACGTCGTTTACGAATTAATATTACGAACGTCATTTACGAATTAATTCTAAATTAATTCGTTCGTTTGCATTAAAGTCCCACTTTAATTTCGTAATGAAATCCAATTCATATTAATATATCCGATATATTAATTTTAGCCCATTCGAATAAATTAACTAGAAAAATCAAATTTAACTATTAAATTTATTTTACCGATTAATTCCAAATTAATCGCGTTCTTTCTCTTTAGACGATATTTTATCCCAGATAAAATATCTCTGTAATTAATCCCAGATTAATTTTCTCTCTCATCGAAATAATCCCAGATTAATTAAAGTGCGAGTCATACATCATCGGTGAATCATTGGGAAGCGACCCATGAGATCTCCGGATATGTTGGCTGTAAATACCGTCGTCGGACTATCCGAACATGCAAGTACCAAGTACTACGTTTTACCGATTCACAAGACAAGGTTGGCTTCTAGCAAAGCACCATGCCTACCCAATTCTCTGGAAATATCCTTACAGGAATGAATGATCTGTATCAGGCGTAGTATACATCGTAAAGTGCATATCAATCTAGTATCGGATGGTCACGTGCGAGGCCTGGGGCTGGAGTTGTGTCTGCCTCGTACGAAGCACATGTCAGATGTCTGGTAACTAGTCTCTATAATCGGATATACATGACATAGTCATAATATCCCAATGGCCATGCAGCACTTAAGAGCACTAATACCGTATCCTACGTGACATCATCTCCACTATGACTGGAGTGATACGTCCGTCTTGACATCACACCCAATACTCTACGATTCTCAATATACCCAGTATTGGCGTACACAGAACCGGTTAAAGCCCTGGACGACCTCAACTAAAGTATATTGATTGTCGTAAGTATTAGCGGTGCAAGTCTCAGATTAAGACCAAATACACCTACCCTGATTTCGGACTCCCATAGACACACAGTCATACTACCAATGGGATTCCGAGGGGGTCTATCCAGAGCGAAGCTGTTTCCCGTACCATCGGTGAAACACAACCTCCTATTACACTTGTATGAGTATCCAATACCCAAATATATGAGAACTATGCCGTTGTGCCCTCACAACGCGCACAAGTGCAATACTAGTCTTTTACGTATCTATCGATGTCCAATCTCGATAATACTCTGACTAGGGATATTTAATGATTTATCCTACGTGGACTGATATTGTCTCATATCATTCTCCGTCCAGGAACAAATCATAGAGACCTCTCATCATTTATACATCTAAGGTGATCTAATCACAAATGATAAGAGAGCAATCTCCTTTGTCACATAGTTAATTTGTACAACAACACCATGATCTGTACAAAATAGTGACGCTATGGGTCATAATTGTCCAACAGGACATGTCAACATGAGATGTGCACCTCAAAAACATGATGGTGTATTCTATGTTTCCTAAGTATAAGTCGAATAGCCTAGGATGGATGGACTGTTAAACATATGTGATGACCTCGACTTGTATAGTTCGGAAAGGTCGTTCATATTTTTCGCGAATTCAGAGGTGGCTGAATTACGTACATATTCGATAAGCTTATAGGACGAACGTGTATGAACTCAGAGAGTCCTAATATGAAGTGTACTTGTTGAGTACTTGGGTAGCCGATTAATTTTGATAAAAGTTAATATTCGATATTCTTATTTTCAACTAAGATAATCAAGTGTTATTGGATAACATTGATTTTTTACTTTGACATAATTAAATTAATTGGATTTATTCAATAATTACATAAGGGTTTTGTCGTAATTTTATAATTATCTCTACTATTTGAGGATATTATGGTAATTGCAAGTATGCAATTATAGGTTTTTTTGGATTGATTTAATTGGATTAAATCAAAGTGGAAAACATTGAACTAATCAATTTCGTAATCTTTGTCTTGATTTAATTTGATTAAATCGAAGTGGGTGACAAAGGTAATTAGTCACACCTAATGAGATATATTTTGACAAGTTAGATTAAGCCCACATAAAAATTGATTAGAACTTTTATTAATTAAAAATTACCTAAGTTTTGCCATAAATAGCAAGCTTTAGGAAGGTTTTAATTAAGCTTAAGCAAAGCAAAATGAGTTTGAGAATGCTTAGTTAAATACAAGTAATTCTTGGAGAAATTAGCCTAAGTTAGAGAAGTGATTAGAGATGCTTTGAAAGATCTCTACAACATTTCATCTAGGGGAAATCAAGATTGAATCTTGGAGTGAAGCTTGCTTGCATTAGAATCAAGATTGGATCTTGGAATGAAGTTTGCTAAACCTTGGAAGTTCTCCAACAATTTCAACAATGAGAAGGAGATTGGATCTCTCTATAAATCTTACTAGGTAATGTTTGATATTCTCCTAAGCTATGTTTTTCATTAGTGAGTTTTCATTAGTGAGACATATAGTGATTAATTATGTATTGGATGCATGATTACATAGCTTAAAGTTGAAATTAAGATAATGAATTGTGTTAGGAAACTTTGGAAGTATACACACAATATGCTTGTAATTGGGTAAAAGATGTTCATGATGGACATAGAATAAATTAATTAGAGTCTGAAACTTTAAATTAAAGCTTAGAGCTATGGCTACCATTTTAGAATCAATTGACCACATTTGGTTGAACTAGAATTGTTCATGAGACATTTCATAGTGAGATTCTAATTGGTTTGTGTTTAGGTTCAAACAAATGCATATACGTATTTAAAATACATGTATACTAGTTGTATAACATGTTCTGATGGTGGTTATGATGTTAAATTGGATTTTAGGTGTATTTGAAGTATTAGGAGAAAATTGGAAGTGTTTAGTAATGGTTTGAAGTTGAAAAATGCTCACCGCCCAGGGTAGCATCGCAACTATTACCTCTTAGCGTCGCGACACTGAGCATCAGACCTGGGCACGTCGCGACTCCCACCCATCTGTGCTGCGAAACGCAGAGCTGGTACATATTGAAATTTCATTTTCTCCGTTCTGAAGTTTTCGGACTCTGTTTGGGTCCTCGATTTTTCCTACCGACTCGAAATGGAATGTAGTTTTACATAAAAATATTTTAAAATACACCCATGTTAGATATCCATAGGTTAGACTTGTTGGGGTTTTGGGCAAATGATGCAGCAGAAGCGTTGTTCGGGCGAAATCATAATTTTAAAAATTTTAAATTACCGAATAAATTATTCAATATCCAATATGAATAATTTATTCATATTCACCTAAACATGTTTATTTGAGATCAAATAACGACATAAACAAATAAGATACGTCGTGAAACTTTTACGAAAACGTTTCTCCACAAAATGGCTTAAAACACGTTTTTGACCAAACCGACTACCCAATACACATGAAGGCTGCCCAGGTCAGCCCCAGCAGTATTAGGGCAGTTCTTGGGCTGCCCCAACAGTGACAAATTCACTATTTGGGCAGCCGTCACCCGGTTGGCTCAAAATTCACCTGGTAACGCCGTTTTTCACCATTTTTGCTTATTTCAACTCCGAAACAATTTCTGGAAATTATTCCAACACCCAAGACACATCCAATACATTTATATGACATCAATTTCATCAACATAAACCCAGATTTTCCAGAACTGATCCAGAAACCAAAAATGCCAATTTTTCAAGATTAATCCAATTAATCAAAACACCAACCAAGTCACCACACATGAAGCACCCAAGAACAATTCTAGGCATTACAAGAGTGGTCATAACACTCTAGAATGGAAACATATCATCAAATGATCAAATTGGACAATAAGTACAATAATTCCATCCAAATCACTTCACACATGCTCAACACTTCCAAATCCATCCACCAAAACCAAAAGTCCCAATTTTATCAAACAAAGGAACCCTAGAACTATTCTAACAATTCAAGAAAACAAGAAACTAATTTCCAAGCTTAGGGTTGTAGAAGATTACCTTTAATCTCTTGATTTCATAAGTTTTTTCTTGAATTTTCCTTCATTTTCTTCATTATTTCATCAAACAAAATCTTAGGGCTTTTTCTTTCTCTAGTTTCGGCCATGGTGTGTTGAATAATGAAGAAAACAAAATTTTTTAAATTAAAAGAGGAGTGACCGACTTTCAAGGGCTTTTTTGTCATTTTGGAAAATTAAATCAATTAATTAAATCAAACTTTATCATAACAAATCATATTCGCACACATAAAGTTTAATTAAATCATGCCATGTGTCACCAATAATAATTAAACATTTTTCATAATAATTATGAAAAATCAATTAATTATTCAAACATTTAACATTTAAATATTTAAATAATTAACTAATATAATTATTATTATTATATATGTATTTTATTTACATTAAATAGCAAATACATATATTAATGGCTTGTGTCAAAATCTCATTTGACAATTAATTAATGTGTATCTAATCAAATTATGTATCAAATACAAATACAGAATAATTATTAACTGACCAAAATCCCCTAATGCATGCGTTATCGTTTAACCGATTAAACGATTCGAATTAACTCATTTAATCTGATGAAGTATTATGAATAATTTGTATTATTCATAATGTGTTACCCAAGTGCTCAACGAGTAGACTTCATATTATGGGACTCTCTAAGTTTAGGTTTATCCGTCACCAAATCCAATTTCGTGTCCATATTTCACACACTCATTAATTATGAGGACCACATATAATCTCGCTAAATTATGCAAGTCGAGGTCATTGCATATATATAATCCTTCCATCACAGGCTATCCATATTATACCTGTGATATAAATAAAATGCCAAATCCTTTCGGTATAATATAGTCAATTTTCAATTTACGATCTCTAAATAACACTCGGAAATGATTCCCGAAGTTATACCAAAGCCATGGATTTACTAGATCATAAACAAGTGTAGGATGCCTATGCCCTGTACACAGGACTGACAGATTCAATCTTGATAAGCACAAGATATCATGAGCATCATTCCACACCCAATGAACAGACAGAGGTCTGATCATGAATAGATAGGTGACGTGACTGCCATCAAAGTGTGGAGGATAACTCATATATCCCACTATGGTATCTCAAGTCGAAGGACCACTATGCTCCCTCAACTCGAGAAGATTTATATTGACGTTGGTGTACCATCATTAGGAAATCTTCAGTGAGTCGTTCGGTGTTTATCAAATAAACACCTACATGTCTATACGAGTCTCCCGAGACTCATGGTTCATTAGGATAAACCATCAGACCAAGTCACGATATACGACATGTACTAGTCTCATTGGATTTTACTAACCGACCAATGTCAGTAAATCTTGACCATGAACTTGATTTAAGGCTATACAACTTATAGTGACGCTTCTTAATGTCAATTACAAACTACGTTGTAACTGCGCAATACATTGTAAATCCTAGGGTATTTGTCTAATATACATGTATCATTAAATCAGATTTAGTTTCAATCTAATCGTAATTAGATCGAATATGTGTATAAAAGATAAGAGGTGCTACCATTAAATAAGTAATATTATGGAAAATAGAATTGCTCGTATTCATGAATCAGACATAAATACGATCCAGATTGGCATTCCAAGCACCAACCCTAACAAGACCCACTTCCGCTGCATGAAATACTGATCCGACCCTAAGGGTTCCACATTCACTCCAACAGAGGGGTATCAGAAGCGAGACTTAATCACACAATATATGTTGCGTGTTTGACATGTATTTTAATCTATGTATATGTATTTTAATTTAATTATGTATAAGTCATATTAGATATGCATTGCATGTCTTAAATTAAAATTTTAATTTTGACACAAGCATGTTAATGACTCGATGTCATAAATCTCCCATGATTAGGTGATTACTTTAATTAAGTAATAAATATCTGCGACACAAATACTGGACTGTTTTGGACCCAAAATGCGCCCAACTCACTGCCCAAATTAGCCATTGATTGATCAAATTTCTGCTTTGTTTCTGGTCTAAAATTTCATCCAAAACCAGCCCCAACAAAACCCCAAAATACCCCTTAAATTTCCCTAAAATTTTTGGATCAAACGCAAAACAAACCAAGCCCCGAATCACCAACACAAAGTGCGGCAATTAGCAAAAACAATGCTCACTGTCGTCGAATCAAGGGAGAAAGAAGAATATGGAGAGATTCATTCGACACCAAGAAGTCTTCCACTCTATGTCTCACAACCAATAGAAGTTAGGGTGGGCTAAACTCACAAAATCAATCCCGAAACTCTTTAGAGATTATTAGTCACACTAGTTTTGTTTTGTTTTTCTTTTGTTCTTGTTTTTGGTTTTTCTCAATACTTGAGAGAATTGTTGGAATAAGAAGAGGGTGGCGAAGGTTAGAATGAGAGGTTTAGCATAAAAGGAAAATAAATCTTCTTTTCATACTTAGGGTTTCTTATTTCCAAAAAAATAAAACCCTTCCCTTTCCACCCTTGTGTATTTTCGGCCAAGGCAAGGATTCTTAAAAAATTTGTAACATAAAATTTTAATTACCATAATTGAAAAGATGTTATAAAAATTAATAAGTTATCACCAAATAAAAGGTGTAACTTCCAAAAATATCCAAGGGTTTCCAAAACCCAAAATTTAGAAATTCCAAATTTAGTCTTATTAAAATATATCATATATAACTTAATATTATGTATTTAATAATTACCATATAATTATTAAAACCATATATTAAATTTTAATATACAGTTTCAAGTGTGACAAAATAATATTATTAATTATATTAATAATATTTTCATATGTGAGTACATAATAAGACTATCCAATTATATTTAATCTACTATAGTATATCGAGCTAGCACGGGGACCAAATGAACCTATGGTTCTGAGCTCCAATCATCCCGGAATATTAATTAAGCTCTTAATAAAATATTCTGAATTATTATTAACTCCGAGTTATTCTACTAAAAACCCAAATCTGCACTCTCATTACCGCAGATAGATAAATTAAGCCAAACTACGTTGGTGTCCATCGATATAGTCATTACATACAGATTAAACCCTTTAAAAGTATCTCATAATTATAGTCGGGTCGTAATGCCCGTTATACCCCTCAAATTATTTTTACCTTAAGTACCATTTATTCTCAAATAAATGATTTATTCATAACCATTATGAATTTTAATCTTTCTATTCATAATAGAAAGACATGAACGCTCTTACCGTTCAAGTACCGAATCAACCCTTAAGAAAGATATTCATCTACATCTCGTAAGAAGGAGTGAACTCCATATCTATGTAAAATGTGTTGGGAAGCGGCCGCAAGTGCGCAGCGGAAAATTTAATAAATCAAATTATGATGCCGTTATCCCTTTGCCCAAGACCCATTTGTTTTGATTATTCTACAAGCCTAGGCATGTTACTATATATTCTAAGCATAAAAACTCATAAAATATGCAAAGAACATAAACCTAAACATGCTAACTATCATAAGAACTCTAATTAAAATAAAGAAAGAAAAAGACTTACTTGAACCGAAGACTCCTCCAGTCCTCCCTCCAATCTACAAGCTTTTCTCGAACTCAGCAATCTCTTACACGTTCCAAAGAGCCACCCAAGTGTGTGGCCTCCAAAGATGCACACACCAAAGCCAAAACTCAACGGCAAGACTACGCCTTGAGTGCACGGGTATTTTGCCCTTATTTCTAGCCTAGGCAAATACCTCAAAATTTTTAACTCGAGGTTCCCCTAGTCAATTAGACTTAAGGATCCTCAAAATCAGTGGCTTACTCTTAAACTTTAGAGTTGCTCACTTATATAACACAATATATGAAAGGTTTGGTGCAAAATTTTTTTAAAGAATTCTTTGGGTTTATATAGGTGCCCTAAAGACAACAAAATTAATTAAGAATCTGATGTGGGATAACTGCTAATTTATTCTTAGCCATTGGATCTTAATTTAGTGGTTTAATGAGATTATAAAACCCTAATAAGAGTTTGGGCCGAATTGGAATTCAAAACAAATAACAAAAAATTTAACTATTCATGTTACTATTCACATTTATTTATTTATTTATTTATTCCAATTCCCAAAGTGCCCCTATCGTCATTCACCAATCCCTAAGCCACTATGAAACCTCATAAATGATCTGTTCAATAATTAAACACATTGAACCATTTATGAACAATTCCTATAGCAATCATATATGCTGTTAAATTTTTATTGTGCACTGTTAACCATTGATTTCGAATTTGTTGTGTGTGACCTTTTGGGTTCCCCTCAAGTGGGACATGAAATGAATCATGATAATTTAATCGAACATAAATTATCCTCCGATCAGATGGTCGTTCGATTTCAATGACCAAGGTTGACATTTAGCAACATGCAAAGGCCCCCAAATGAGAATGAAAGATATATATACCCATTCTGTATGCGATTTACATATGATATAGTCCATCGCCTCACTATTCCCCACAGTTTGACCTAGGGTATGGAAAGTGTCCACCCATATAGTCAAAGATATGATTTTGATAGTGTCATGAATCGTATTAACCCAAGAATCTCACATGATTCTTCCGCTACGGCACAGTCTCAAGCACTGATCACACATATCAACCCGCGAACTGGAATACTACTCTTATAAGAAAATATTATCCGAGAGAGTGGCGATTCTCTATTGTATCTTTACAAACTTCATCTGTTTCAACAAATGACCAAATCATACCCTTATGACCGGATCTTTTGAATCGGGGAAGGAGCATGTCAAAGTTATTTGATCTACACATAAGATTGTAAAGGCCTCAAGTCTAAGGACTAGTCATACAATCGATACATGAAAGTTCTCACAAACACATGGGATAAACCCTCCATGTGAAAACTTTCGGCGGTCAGTTCGATGGACACGAGCAACTCATGCATCCATCTGATACACCAAGCGGACAGATCTCCACTAGTAGCCTATGAGATCGGCTACCCCACTTAAGGGCAGATCATATCATCATGCTAGTCTCTCTGCTTGTGAACGCCTAGATTATTCATAAAACTATGACTAGGAACGTTTAAGAGTAATGATTCTCATAAGGCGTGGAAGCCATCATCTTATTAATCCAAGGACTTTATTACAGTGTTTGATTATTAATATAAGTTATGTAAGACACATATAATAAATATTGACATTAATTAATGAAACTATTACAAATACATGTACATATAGCCCATCCATAAGTTGGTTATAGGGCATATCCCTAACAATATCCCACTTGCACTATAGCTAACTAGCATGAATCTGGACACCATACTCTCGGGTGTGCCTATCATGCTTTTGTTGAGTCAGCCCTTTAGTTAGAGAATCTGCAAGATTATCTTCTGTTGGTATTTTCTCTATAATAACTTCTTTTCTCTCAATAATCTTCCTAATGAGATGAAATCGCCTGAGTACATGCTTGGATTTCTGGTGGGACCTTGGTTCCTTTGATTGAGCAATGGTGCCCGTGTTGTCACAGTACATCGTGACGCCATTCTTTATCTCGGGAAGCACTTCCTGATCCGTGATGAACTTCTTTATCCAGACTGTTTCTTTAGCTGCCTCAGATGCTGCAATATACTTGGCTTCAGTGGTGGAGTCCGCTGTAGTTGACTGCTTTGAGCTTTTCCAACTGACAGCTCTGCCATTCAAAGTAAACATATATCTTGTTTGTGATCTATTGTCATCCCTATCGATCTGAAAGCTCGTATCACAGTAACCAATGACTTTCATCTCAGAACAATCTTCGTATATCAAGAACACATCCTTAGTTCTTCTCATATACTTGAGGATTATTTTGACAGCTGCCCAGTGTTGCTCACCAGGATTTGCCTGATATATGCTCGTTATGCTAAGAGCATAAGAGACATCAGGTCTTATACATACCTTGGCATACATGATCGATCCTATTGCTAAAGCATAAGGGATCCTACTCATACGCTCTCTATCTGAAGGAGCATGTGGACATTACTCCTTAGATAATTTGATTCCATGACAAGTAGGTAAATTACCTCTTTGGAATCTTCCATTTGAATCTTTTCAAAACTTTATCTATGTACGTTAGATGAGAAAGTCCTAACAACCTCTTAGATCTATTATGGTAGATCTTAATACCGACGATATAGGCTGTTCTCCCTTGTTGGAAAAAATAACCAAGTCCCAAGATCAAAAGAGCAAACAAATATATATAAATGAATGAACAATATTGAAGTATGGCAGAATCATACTAACAAAAATCGGAATGCGGATGCGTTGATGAAATGAAAACTTCTCCTTTGTGCAGTGATGAATTCGGCCAAGGTGGAAAGTGCAGCTCCAAGCTTTGTTTGATCCTCCCAAGCTCAAGGATTAGTTTCCCATAACACCTTTGTATGATCCCTTGAAGGTGCTAGCCTTTGTTGTGATTTTGAATGCACAACTTCTTCAAATCTTGCCACAAAATTGAAGAAATGGAGAGCCCAAAACTGCATGTAGTTTCGGCAATGTGAGAGAGAGAGGAGTTCAATGATTTTTGTTACAAAAAATCAATTTATATTTATGCCATAATATTTATTAAATTAATAAAAAACTTATGACACAAATCATGCAATGGCTTAGAGTGTCAAACACTCAATTTCCATGCAAAACCATTGAGTGCATTGTACACTATCTCCATGCAATGCATTAGAGTTAAATAATGCATAATATGACATGTGTCATGTGGGCCCCACACGTTTCCAAATGAAAGTGGGCCCACGTGCACTCACGCGTTCGGGTTCGATATTTCCGAAATACCGAACTTACGTCGCGACGTTAATTAAATCGAATTTAAATAAATAATTGCGCCTAGCGAAATTATTATTTACGTCGCTAACGAATTAATTCTAAATTAACTCGTTTGCCCGAATTAAAATCTAATTTTAATTTCGCGTCGAAATCGAATTTCGATTATTATATCGAATATAATAATTTTACGATTAATTCCAAATTAATCGTTCTCTCTCTATGTATAGTACTTTATCCAAGATAAAGTCTCTCCGTAATTAATCCAAGATTAATCGAGTTTGAATCATACGTCATTGGTGAATCTTCGGGAAGCGACCCAAGAGATCTCCGGATATGTTGGCAGTAAATACGGTCGTCGGATTATCCGAACACGTACGTACCTCGTACTACGTTTTTACCGATTCACAAGACAAGGTTGGCTTCTAGCAAAGCGCCATGCCTACCCAATTCTCCAGAAATATTCTTATAGGAATATAAGATCTATATCAAGCGTAGTATACCGTAGTATTGCGTATATCGAACCAGTATCGGATGATCACATGTTAGGCCTGGGGCTGGAAATGTGTCTGCCCCGTACGAAACATATATCGGACATCAAGCAACTAGTCTCTTTAAATCGGACAATCCTGACCTGGTCATATTGTCCCGACGGTTGCAACCTTTTATAGAGTACTAGTTCTGTGTCCTGCGTGATCATCACCTCCATATGTCTGAAGTGATACTTCCATCTCGACATCACATCCAGTACACTACGATTCTCGATAAACCCAGAAGAGGTGTACACAGAACCGGTTAAGGTCCCCAACCACCAAAACCAAAGTTTACCGATTGTCGCAAGTACTAGCGATGTAAGTCTCAGGTTAAGACCATATACACCTACCCTGATGCGGCCTCCCATAGACACGCAGACATACTACCAATGGGATTCCGCGGGGTCTATCCAGAGCGAAGCTGTTTTCCGTACCATCGGTAAAACACAACCTCCTATCGCACTTGCATAAGTATCCAATACTTAAATATATGAGAACTATGCCGTTGTGCCCTCACAACGTGCACAAGCGCAATACTAGTCTATTCCGCATTATCGATGTCCGATCTCGATAATACTCCGACTAGGGATATTTAATGATTAAACCTTTATGGATTGATACTGTCTCATATCATCTCAATCCGGTATTAATCATATGGACTTTCGCCATTTATATATCAAAGTAAATAATATTACAAAACGGCAAAAGGCAATTTCATTATCACATAGTTAATTTTGTACAATAATACAATATCATTTACAAACAGTGACGCTATGGGACATAATGTCTAACAATCTCCCACTTGGCCTATAGCCAGTCACTCAAGCATCTAATACCCGAACTATGTATGTGTCGTTCAAAAACTTGCTGAAGAACAGCCTTCGTCAGCGGATCTGCAATGTTGTCATCTGATGTGACCTTCTCGACCTTTACATCGCCACGATGTATAATCTCCCGAATCAGATGGTAACGTCGAAGAACATGCTTGGACCGTTGATGAGACCTTGGTTCCTTAGCCTGTGCTATAGCCCCGTTATTGTCACAATACAATGGAACGGGCTCAGCTGCTAACGGAACTACTCCTAATCCGATTAGGAACTTTCGGATCCAAACTGCCTCCTTTGCTGCTTCAGATGCAGCGATGTACTCCGCTTCTGTTGTTGAATCGGCAACAGTATCTTGCTTGGAAGATTTCCAGCTCACTGCTCCGTTATTCAAACAAAAATGTACCCGGATTGCGACTTGTAGTCATCCTTGTCGGTTTGGAAACTTGCATCGGTATACCCAGATACCGCAAGTTCTCCACCTCCATAAATTAAGAAAGCATCCTTAGTTCGTTTAAGATACTTAAGGATATTCTTAACTGCTATCCAGTGACCTTCACCTGGATCGGCCTGATAGCGACTGCACATGCTCAAAGCATATGAGACATCAGGTCGTGTACATATCATGGCATACATGATCGATCCGACTGCCGAGGCGAACGGTATCCGACTCATGTTGTCTCTCTCTTCCTGAGTCTTAGGACACATGTCCTTAGACAGAGAGGTACCACGTACCATTGGAACCAATCCCCTCTTGGATTGTTCCATGTTGAATCGCTTCAACACTTTATCAATGTATGTACTCTGGGAGAGTCCAAGCAGCTTTCTAGATCTATCCCGGTAGATCTTTATTCCAAGAATAAAGGCTGCTTCTCCCAGATCTTTCATGGAGAATTTTAATGAAAGCCAAGCTTTCACCGACGTTAGCATGGGAATGTCATTGCCTATAAGCAATACGTCGTCGACATAAAGGACAATAAAAGTAAGTGCTCTCCCACTAACCTTCTTGTATACACAAGGGTCATCTGCGTTTTGCACGAAATCATATTCTTTTATGATCTCATCAAAACGCTGATTCCATGACCGTGATGCTTGCTTCAATCCATAAATGGATCGATTTAACTTACAAACCTTGTTTGCAAGTCTAGGTACGATAAAACCGTCAGGCTGTTGCATATAAACATCCTCCAAAAGGTTTCCGTTAAGGAAAGCGGTTTTAACGTCCATCTGCCATATCTCGTAATCGAAATATGCAGCTATTGCAAGCATTATCCGAATGGATTTAATCATGGCAACGGGTGAGAAGGTTTCGTCATAATCAATACCATATTGTTGACGATACCCCTTCGCTACAAGCCTAGCTTTGTACGTTTGTACGTTGCCATCCATGTCGGTCTTCTTCTTGAAGATCCATCTGCATCCAATAGGCTTTACGCCTTCTGGTGCATCAACCAGTGTCCAAACTTGGTTGGCGTACATGGAATCCATCTCGGACTTCATGGCTTCTTGCCATAAAGCGGAATCGATATTTTGTATCGCTTCCTCATACGTAAGCCGGCTCATTATCCTCAATAAGATTAATATCTACATGAGGTGAGATCAGGAACCCATACCTCTCAGGTACTGTTCTGACTCTCTCCGACCTACGCGGTCCTTGTGTATGTGAAGTTTGTGGTACAGACTCATCCCGGACGGTCTGTTCTTGTTCCGTCGTTGATTCATTGCCAGGAACAGTATCACTACGATCTTCATCGAGTTCTACTTTCCTCCCACTTACCACTGCATTTATAAAATCCTTCTCAAGGAAAAATGCTTGTAGAGCAACAAATACTTTGTTCTCTTGTGGGTGATAGAAGTAATATCCTTTGGTTTCCCTAGGATATCCTACGAAAAGGCATTTATCAGATTTGGGTTCAAGTTTGGTACCTTCCAAACGTTTAACATATGCCCAGCATCCCCAAATCTTCAGGAAAGAGAAACCTGGTTTCCTTCCTGTCCATATCTCATATGGAGTCTGTTCAACAGACTTCGACGGTACCTTATTCAAAATAAGTATAGCACTGTTTAATGCGTATCCCCAGAAGGATATTGGTAGCTCAGTGCGACTCATCATTGACCTTACCATGTCCAACAAGGTGCGGTTTCTCCGTTCGGACACACCGTTTAATTGCGGTGTTCCAGGAGGAGTCCACTGTGAAAGAATACCATATTCTTTCAAGTAATCTTGAAACTCATAACTTAAGTATTCGCCACCACGGTCTGACCGTAATGTCTTAATACTCTTCCCTGTTTGTTTCTCCACTTCGTGTCGAAACTCTTTGAATTTCTCAAAAGTTTCCGACTTGTGTCTCATAAGATACACATAACCGTAACGAGATGCATCATCTGTGAAGGTTACGAAGTAGTGAAATCCACCTCTAGCCTGGCTAGACATGGGCCCGCATACGTCAGTATGAACGAGAGCCAACAGTTCTGTGGCACGTTCACCTTTACCGCTAAAAGGTGATTTAGGCATTTTGCCTAAAAGACAAGATTCGCAGACGTCATATGAATTGGGATCAAATTCGTCCAAGTACCCACTCTTCGAAAGTGTGGATATGCGAGTCTTGTTGATGTGTCCTAGACGACAATGCCACATATAAGCTTCATCTTTTAGATTACTCCTTTTGAGCCTTTTGTTTGTCATTTTAGGAGATTCATTTATATTCAAAATATAAAGACCGTTATTTGCAACAGCTGTGCAAATTTCTGCATCATTTTTATATAAATAACACCCAGTGTTTCTAAATACAAAAGTGTAACCCTGCTGGGTTAACAAGGATACAGATATAATATTCCTAGTTAAACTAGGTACAAAATAACAGTTCAAAAGTTTAAGTACATGCCCTGAGGGCAGTTCTAAAACAAAAGTCCCTACGGCCAAAACAGCAACTGGTGTTCCGTTTCCGACCCGTAGATCCATCCCCCGATGCCAGCACCCTGCTATCCTGCAGATCCTGCACATCAGTACAAATATGAGCACCACAACCAGAATCAAAAATCCAATTTTAAAACTAGAAGTATTCATATTTATCTCAATAACAAACATACCAGAGGCGATAGCCTTGCCAGCCTTGATATCCTCCCTCTGCCCTTTGCCCATTCGGCAGTCACGTTTCCAGTGACCCCTCTTGCCGCAGTTGAGGCAGATGTCGCGAGATTTGTCCTTTGGCTTCCTAGAAGCCACTGTCAACTTGCCCTTGCCCTTGTTCTTGAACTTCTTCTTCCTCGCACCTCCAATTGCCTTGGGCCCAGCCCTTGGCGCATGAGAGGTCGATGCATAATGCGCCTCGCGCTTGCTCCCCTTTAGGAGTTCCTTTTCGGACTCCTTCAGCACGGACAACAACTCTCCAAGAGTGTCGTCAGTGTCCATCAACTTATAGTTGATGATGATTTGTTTCCAAGTATCGGGTAGCGATTGTAATAGCATATCAATCGTCAACTCTGCCTCCAAGACAATGCCCATCTTGGCTAACTCATCTATGTCAGCGATCATTTGAGTCCCGTGGGCCTCAACTGATGCGCCGTCTGTCATCCGGGAGCGGAAGAGTTTCCTTACTAGCTCATACCTCTCCATCCGCTTGTTGGTGCGGTGGAGATCACGCAATCTTGCCATCATGTTATAGGGATCCAAGTCCCTGTTCTGGCGTCTGAAATGCTGGGTCATTGCAGCTAGCATAACTGACTGAGCTTGGTCACAATCGTCACTATGAGTCTTCCATAACTCTAGCTCCAGTGGCTCAGTGGGTTTAGGCGGGAGAGGTCTCTGAATAGTATACAGCACCCTCTCAGCCCCAAGCACTATCTTGAGGTTCATTTCCCAGTCGGCAAAGTTTGTCCCTTTGAAGACATTATCGCCCATGATTATGTCGCGGACATTACCCTTGCCAGTCATCTTGACAACTATAGTCCAACTATAAAGTCAACGATGTTATGGGTACAGTCAAACTGTTACAAGCAAAATAACAATATATTAGTCCAACTAATTATTAAAATATTGACGAAATAATTTTGAAAGACGCGTAAGGCTAAGTATCTGAACGAAATTGCAAATTCAATAATAGCCTCCCACTATTTTCTTCAAGTCTCTAACCCTCTTGTGGAGAACTCGGGAAATCGCATTTCCTAGTGGGCTAGGATCCCGTTAAATAACACACAACCTTGACTTTGGCCAATAAAAGCTGTATGCTATTTAACTTAGGTAGATCTCTATGATCAATTGGATCTCATCCAATTCCTAGATCCGGTTAGGTGGACATCCAAGTCCCAAACATATGTATAATGTCAATGTATCCATTACATTTTCCTAACCCTATCCTCCGAATCATCTAGGCCTTGGCTTTGGCCAAAAACAAACCTAATGATTCCAGTTAAGCGGGACCCATTGACGAGGAAAGTTTCGTAATCAATGTCATTGGACAAAAAGTGATCTTGACTTTGGCCAATAAAAATCACGATTTGGACAAGACACCGATATGCAACAAAACTCTCATGATTCAAGTACATCCTTGATTGACAAAGGTCTTGACTTTGGCCAAACAAACCAATGCCAACTTCGGATCTTGAACAAGAATCATTCAATGGAAGGAAAATCGCTTAATATTGTTTGAGGGATTTTTCGCGTAATTGGCAACCAATTAATTTATCTTTGTTAGGTCTCATCATCATACACCCTTAAGCATGCTTCTAAAACATCATAAAGCGCGTAAAGTAAAGTAATAGCGATATACGGATGGATATGAACAACAACTTGTTCCTAGAACAAATCACTCCCTTTCCTCTCCCCGCTAGCACTATTCTACTCTTACCCAATTACATAATACAATAAGAGAAACCTCATTTACATTGAGGGGAATTAGGTGAGAAGAGAATACAAAGAGACAATAAGAGAAAGGCTGGACACGCAGGTCCAATTTATAAATTCTAAATTTACAATAATTTCTAAAATTACCCTTCCCTTCTAATATCCATCCGATATACACTATTCATACATCACATCCACATTCATTCATTCAAGGCATGTTATACAACCAATCAAATCCAATTAATTAGTCTTTAATTAGGTGACAATACAATGTTCAAACAATTGTTTGCATTTGCGCGAGTCCAACTCAATTTGAGAATAAATAATTATAGTATGAATTCACGAATTATATCGAACTACTCGTTAAATCCAATTTAAGTCGTATTCAATACTAATCCTATTATTTAATTCTAAATTAAATATTTACACTTTTATTGTGCTTTTATAACTTAGATTCCAAATCTAATACAATCGGGTCTCAAAGCCCAATAACATCTAATGTCCGTTTAATTAAAGTCCGATGGGCTTTCAATTGATTTCTTTAGGCTTGGGTTTTGGTCAATGTGGGTCAAACCCAATTCCAAGCCCAATAAGGAATCACCCTCATTGCCATAAAATCAATATCAAGCCCATAAGGCCCAATTAAACATAAAAGCCCATTTATTATATTTGGGCTTAAATGGTGTGATTTAGGCCCATTTTGGATCCAATCCAAATGGTCCAAATCTACTTGCCCAACCAAGCCCATTATGTCCAAATATAATAGTTTTAGGCCCAATTCAAAATTAAGCCCAACTAACCAAATTTTAAAATTCCAAATTTTATAACTTAATTAATTAAAGTGTATTATCATGATTAATTCTTTAAATCAATATTCCCAAAATATCAAATTAATCCATTAATCATATTTTTATCTTAAATATATGTCCAACATTATTTAATCAAAAAATCAAGTCCCTAATCTTCATCAAGCATTCGGCCAAGGTGATTAAAAATTTCCGATTTCGTTTTCAATCCAATCGAGTTACAAATCATCATTCCATATTGTTTCAAGTCATCTAATGTCTTAAAATTAAAAATCATCATCTCCATATGCTTGCATGTATTCGGCCAAGCCTCATTTGGGTGGGAAAAATTAATCCAATTTATTTTCCATGAAATTGATGATGTATAATCTAAATAACATACATCTAAGCATATTTAATCAAGCAAACTCATCAAATCATGCTTCATACAATTTTCCCCAAAAACATCCTAATATATTTGCATGCTCTTTAAGCTCTGATACCATTGTTGGAAAAATTACCAAGCCCCAAGATCAACAAGAGCAAACAAATATATAAATAATGAATGAACAATATTGAAGTATGGCGGAATCATACTCACAAAAATCGGAATGCGGATGCGTTGATGAAATGAAAACTTCTCCTTTGTGCAGTGATGAATTCGGCCAAGGTGGAAAGTGCAGCTCCAAGCTTTGTTTGATCCTCCCAAGCTCAAGGATTAGTTTCCCATACACCTTTGTATGATCCCTTGAAGGTGCTAGCCTTTGTGATTTTGAATGCACAACTTCTTCAAATCTTGCCACAAAATTGAAGAAATGGAGAGCCCAAAACTGCATGTAGTTTCGGCAATGTGAGAGAGAGAGAGTTCATGATTTTTGTTACAAAAAATCAATTTATATTTATGCCATAATATTTATTAAATTAATAATAAACTTATGACACAAATCATGCAATGGCTTAGAGTGTCAAACACTCAATTTCCATGCAAAACCATTGAGTGCATTGTACACTATCTCCATGCAATGCATTAGAGTTAAATAATGCATAATATGACATGTGTCATGTGGGCCCCACACGTTTCCAAATGAAAGTGGGCCCACGTGCACTCACGCGTTCGGGTTCGATATTTCCGAAATACCGAACTTACGTCGCGACGTTAATTAAATCGAATTTAAATAAATAATTGCGCCTAGCGAAATTATTATTTACGTCGCTAACGAATTAATTCTAAATTAACTCGTTTGCCCGAATTAAAATCTAATTTTAATTTCGCGTCGAAATCGAATTTCGATTATTATATCGAATATAATAATTTTACGATTAATTCCAAATTAATCGTTCTCTCTCTATGTATAGTACTTTATCCAAGATAAAGTCTCTCCGTAATTAATCCAAGATTAATCGAGTTTGAATCATACGTCATTGGTGAATTCGGGAAGCGACCCAAGAGATTCGGATATGTTGGCAGTTGAGTATAATCGATCGAGTTTGAATCTAGTCAGGGAATCTCGGAACGACCAAGAGATCTCCGGATATGTTGGCAGTAAATACGGTCGTCGGATTATCCGAACACGTACGTACCTCGTACTACGTTTTTACCGATTCACAAGACAAGGTTGGCTTCTAGCAAAGCGCCATGCCTACCCAATTCTCCAGAAATATTCTTATAGGAATATAAGATCTATATCAAGCGTAGTATACCGTAGTATGCGTATATCGAACCAGTATCGGATGATCACATGTTAGGCCTGGGGCTGGAAATGTGTCTGCCCCGTACGAAACATATATCGGACATCAAGCAACTAGTCTCTTTAAATCGGACAATCCTGACCTGGTCATATTGTCCCGACGGTTGCAACCTTTTATAGAGTACTAGTTGTGTCCTGCGTGATCATCACCTCCATATGTCTGAAGTGATACTTCCATCTCGACATCACATCCAGTACACTACGATTCTCGATAAACCCAGAAGAGGTGTACACAGAACCGGTTAAGGTCCCCAACCACCAAAACCAAAGTTTACCGATTGTCGCAAGTACTAGCGATGTAAGTCTCAGGTTAAGACCATATACACCTACCCTGATGCGGCCTCCCATAGACACGCAGACATACTACCAATGGGATTTGCGGGGTCTATCCAGAGCGAAGCTGTTTTCCGTACCATCGGTAAAACACAACCTCCTATCGCACTTGCATAAGTATCCAATACTTAAATATATGAGAACTATGCCGTTGTGCCCTCACAACGTACGCACAAGGCAATACTAGTCTATTCCGCATTATCGATGTCCGATCTCGATAATACTCCGACTAGGGATATTTAATGATTAAACCTTTATGGATTGATACTGTCTCATATCATCTCAATCCGTATTAATCATATGGACTTTCGCCATTTATATATCAAAGTAAATAATATTACAAAACGGCAAAAGGCAATTTCATTATCACATAGTTATTTTGTACAATAATACAATATCATTTACAAACAGTGACGCTATGGGACATAATGTCTAAAATCCCTAATATTTCATGAGAAAATCGGGAGATAACCATTGCTTGGTGGCTGCATCATGGTGAATTCAGTTTGATGATTAATATGTCATCGATAATAATACAGAATATAACAGCACTCCCAATACTTTTCCTATAAGCACAAGGCTCGTCACATTTTTGATGAAGTCAATTTTTTGAGTTATCATCAAATCGTATATTTCAACTTCTGGAGGCTGTTGAGTCATAAAGGATCGTTTAAGTTTCATACTTTTTATGCATCCTTAGATGCAAACCCCTCAGGTTGTGTCATATAGACTCCTCTATGAGGTTCTCATTAAGGAAAGCTGTTTTGACATCCATCTGACAAATCTCATAATCAAAGTGTGTATCTAGTGCTAGTAAAATTCGAATGGACTTTATCATTGCAACAGGCGAGAAGGTTTTGTCATAGTCAATTCTTTGGATTTTTCTATAACCTTTCGCCACCAACCTAGCTTATATGTTTGGATATTGCCTTCTGCATCAGTTTTATGCTTGTAAACCCACTTGCAGCCTATGGGTTTTATCCCTTTAGGTGCATCCACCAAGCCCCAGACTGATTCTGATACATATAGTCTATTTCGGATTTCATGGCCTTAAGCCACTTGACTGAATCAATGTCACGCATTACTTCGTCATAACTGGTGGGATCATCATTATCAATTACCTAATCATGTTCCTTATCAATATGGAAACCATATCTTTCAGGATCATATCTTTCCCTACCATACGTTATAAGTTCATAACCTTGTGGTTGTTCCGTCGATGCCCTTTTGAGGGGCCTGGGGTTTAGTTCTATGTTTGTTTGTTCTTCTCGTACCTCATCGAGGTCAAGTCTACTCCCACTATATTTCTTGAGAAGGAATTCATTCTCTAGAAATTTAGCATTTCGTGAGACAAATGTTCTTTGTTCGTTTGGGACGTAGAACACGTATGCTCTTGAGTTCAAGGCATATCCTACAAACTTACATTTAACTGCTCTATCATCCAATTTGTTAGTTTGTGTGAGCTTAACATATGCGTCACATCCCCAAACTCTTAGATAACTAAAACTATGACGTTTCCCATACAATAACTCATATGGTGTTTGACTAACAGTCTTGGAAGGAACTTGGTTTAGTAGTAGTGTTTCGGTTTCTAAAGCAAGACCCCAAAATGAAATAGGTAGATTCGTGTATGGCATCATTGATCGGACCATATCTAATAATGTTCCATTGCTCCTTTCGGAGACCCCATTATGTTGGGGAGTTCCCGGAGGAATCCATTGGGAAACAATGCCATTTTCTCTCAAGTAATCTTGAAATTCGTTACTTAAGTATTCACCACCTCGGTCAGACCTTAGTGACTTAATACTTTTATTAAGCTGGTTTTCTACTTCAGTTTTGAAGTCTTTCAATTTCTCAAAGGCTTCAGATTTGTACCGCATAAGGTAAACATACCCATATCACGAGTGATCATCGATAAAGGTAATGAAGTAGGAGAATCCACCTCTAGCGGTAACTGACATTGGTCCGCATACATCATGTTGGAGTTCTACGGTCCCAAGGATCGAATCAAAAGCATATAAACATGTGTGAATAACAACGACGAAGTTGCGTAATACTTACATCGATCGGTTGAGCGACGCAGTAGGCAACTAAAATTAATTTTCTGCCTTCTGTACCCCACGGCAGTGGCAGTGAGCTGCTCCTCCATTTTCTATTTTTGAGCTCCTCGAACAACCTCCAAGCTTCATCAAACGATTCCGGGCTCATGGGTGGACTTCCCTATCACCTTCGCATGTCTTCGTAGTGTGCTAGCACTCCCGATTTTGCCAAAAAATCGCGACTCTTGGCTTCCCTTTGGCTCTCGGCAGTAACCAAACCAGTGAAGAGATTTTTGCCCACTATGGGCGTGTGAGAAAGAGATAGATGAAGTGAGTGAGAGATGAATTTGGTTGATGGCTAAAGTGTATCTAATACACTTACTTGAATTTCAAATTCATTTCATGTGAATTTGGCTTTCAAAAAGTCAAACAATAATGGCACCAACCACTTCCATCAACTCACATCAATCCATCAATCATGAATAGTGACTTGCGTCAATCACTCAAAGTGAAAGATATCTATTACTTGATTGACGAATGATGTGACGCTAGTTGCGACTACCGATTTGATGCTTGATTTGACTTTCGTGCCACATTCGAATTCGAAATGCGATTGCGCACAAAAATAATCTCGGGCTCGGGTTCAGTAATTCCAAATTAACGAATTTTCCATTACGACGTAATTAAATCTAATTTAATTAAATAATCATGCCTAGCATAATTACTATTCATGT
The DNA here is from genome assembly GCA_019454045.1 of Zanthoxylum bungeanum. Taxonomy (NCBI): domain Eukaryota; kingdom Viridiplantae; phylum Streptophyta; class Magnoliopsida; order Sapindales; family Rutaceae; genus Zanthoxylum; species Zanthoxylum bungeanum. Next base: position 25,891 of record SKCR01040913.1, on the reverse strand, counting down.
CGTTAACGAATTAATTCTAAATTAACTCGTTCACCTGGATTAAAATCTAATTTTAATTTCACGTCGAAATATATTTCGTTTAATATATCGAATATATTAATTTATCAATTAATTCCAAATTAATCGTTATCTCTCTTAATTGATATTTTATCCCAGATAAATTTATCAATTAAGTACCAAGTACTACGTTTTACCGATTTACAAGACAAGGTTGGCTTCTAGCAAAGCGCCATGCCTACCCAATTATCCGGAATATCCTTACAGGAATAAAGGATCTATATCAGGCGTAGTATACGTGGTATTGCGTATGTCGATCCAGTATCGGATGATCACGTGTTAGGCCTGGGGCTGGAATTGTGTCTACCCCGTACGAAGCACATGTCGGATGTCTGGTAACTAGTCTCTATAATTGGATAAACATGACCTTATCATTTTATCCCGATAGCTGCAGCATTTAAGAAAACCAGTCATGTATCCTATGTGACCATAATCTCCACTATGACTAGAGTGATACGTCCTTCTTGACATCACACCCAACACACTACGATTCTCAATATACCCAGCATTGGCGTACATAGAACCTGTTAAAGCCCTGGATGATCGCAACCAAAGTATATTGATTGTCGCAAGTATTTGCGGTGCAAGTCTCGGGTTAAGACCAAATACACCTACCCTGATTTCAGACTTCCTTAGACACAAAGTCATACTACCAATGGAATTCAGAGGGGGTCTATCCAGAGCGAAGCTGTTTCCCGTACCATCGGTAAAACACAACCTCCTATTACACTTGCATGAGTATCCTATACCCAAATATATAAGAACTATGTCGTTATGCCGTCACAACGCGCACAAGTGCAATACAAGCCTTTTATGTATTTATCGATTTCCAATCTTGATAATACTCTGACTAGGGATATTTAATGATTTATCCTTCGTGGACTGATACTGTCTCATATCATTCTCAATCCAGGAACAAATCATAAGGACCTCCTATCATTTATATATCTTGGTGATCTAATCACAAATGATAAGAGTGCAATCTCCTTTGTCATATAGTTAATTTGTACAACACCATGATATGTACAAATATTGACGCTATGGGTCATAATTGTCCAATAATCTCCCACTTGGCCTAAAGCCAGTCACTCTATTGCCTGACACCCGAACTATGTACGGTTAGCTCAAATTTCTGAGAAACGTTTTCGTCAGCGGATTTGCATGATTATCATCTGATGCGATTTATTCGATCATCACATCGCCACGATGTATCATCCGAACGAATCAGATGAATATCGAAGTATATATCTGGATCGTTGATAAGACCATTAATTCTTTAGCCTGTGCTGATGCCTAGCTCAGCTGCTAACAGAACTATATCTAATTTAATTAGATATATTTTCGACCTAGAAGGCTTCTATTGCCGCTTCACCTGCAGCAATAACCCATATTTGTTGTTTATTCGGTAACAGTATCTTGCTTGGAAGAATTCAAGCTAACTGTACCGTTATTAAAACTGTATATACCGTTTGCGACTTACAGTCGTTTAATCGGTTAGGAAACTTGTTACATTGATCCCAGTCACTTCAAGTTCTCCTTCTCCACAGATTAAGACAGAATCCTTAGATCTTCAAGATACTAACGGATGTTCTTAACATCAATCCAGTGACTATCACTTGGATTGGCCCGATTGTGAATCCATATGCTCAAAGCGTATGAGACATCAGGTCACGTACATTTTTCAATGTACGATTTCTCGGAGAGTTTTTATCGAAAGCCAAGTTTTCACCCATTTTATTTATGGGAATATCATTTCCAAGAAATGATATATTATTATCATTATTTATAGGACAACCACTGTCAGTGCGCTCCCACTAACCCTCTTATATACACAAGAATCATTTACATTTTGAATTAAATCATAAACCATTATGATTACATCAAAACGATAATTCCAAGAACCTATGCTTGCTTCAATCCAAACATGGATCGAACAACCCGCAAACCTTGTTTTCTAGTTTTGGTACGAAAAAACCGTCAGGATGTTGAAAACATCCTCCAAAAGATTTCCTTTTCAGGAAAGCGATTTTGCCATTCATATGTCATATTTCATAAATGAAACATGCAGCATTAGCAAGCATATTCAAATGGATTAATCGTGGCAACAGGTAAAAGGTTGAATCGTAATCAACACAATGTTGATAACGAATACCTTTCCACTAAAATCCTAGCTTTATACGTTGGTATGTTGCCATCCATGTACGTCTTCCTTGAAGACTTATAAAATACCAATAGACACAATGCCTTGCGTTACATCAACTAGTATCAAAACATAGTTGATATACATGGAATCCATTTAGGATTCATGACACTTTTTCATAATAGTGAGTCGATACCTTGTATCACTTCCTCATACGTAGTCAGTTGGTATACCTCAATGAGATAGACATGTTTATGAGGTGAGATCAGAAACCCATACCCCAGGTTATTTTCTGACTCTCTCCGACATATGCGGTTCTTGTGTATTCGAAGATTAATGGTAATAGTTTCATCCTTGATGAACTATTTATCTGTTCCATTAGGAATTGGTGCCTTGGACAGTATTACTCTGATTTTCATCAAGTTTTACTATCCTCCCACTTACCACTGCATATCGGTATTCCACATAGAAAGACCGCATGGTGAGCAACAATTACATTATTCTCTAGTGAGTTGTATAAGTACTATATTTATGGTATCCCTAGGATATCCTACAATTGGCACTTATTCAATTTGGGTTTTAGTTTGGCATCATCCAAACATATGCCTAGCATACCCAAATTTACAGGAATGAGAAACCCGGTTTCTTTCCCGTTCATATCTAATATGAAATTCTATCTAACAGATTTTATGGAACCTTATTCAAAATAAGTTCTGCACTGATTAAAGCTTATCCGTTGAAGGAAATGGTAGCTCAGAGCGACTCATGATTAACCTTATCATGTCTAACAAAATTCGGTTACTCAGTTCGAACACACCGTCAAACTGACGTGTCCCGGGAGGAGTCCTCATTTGAAATAATACTATACTCTTTCAAGTATATTAGAAACTTATTGCTTAAGTATTTTCCATTATGGTCTTACCTTGACGGTTTAATACTTTAGCCGATCTGTTTGTCTATTTCGTGTCGAAACTATAAAAGTTTCTGATTTGTGTTCTTCAAAAGAAACACATAACCATAACGCGATGCCACATCCGTAAATGTCATGAAATATTCATATCCACATCTAGCCTAGCTAGACATGGGCCCACTTGCTTCACTATGAACTAAGGCTAATAGATCGGTGGCATTTGCACTTTTACCATGTAAAGGTGTTTTAGGCACTTTGCCTAAAAAACTAGATTCATAGACTTTATTTGAATGGAATCAAATTAGTCCGATTACCCACTCTTCGTAAGTGTGGATATATGATTCTTGTTTAATTGTGTCCCCGACAACAATGCCACATTTAAGTTTCTTAACTGATCAAATCAGTTTGAGCTATTTCTTTGTCATGTTATATTTTTGAGATATATTTATATTGAAAATATAAATACTGTTATTCACATCTAATGCGTTTATCTCAATATCATCTTTATATAATAAAACACTTCAGTGTTCTAGAATATAAAGGTTCACCCGCAGCGGGTCAAACACTGATATAAAGATAATGTATCTAGTCAAACTAGTTACATTATAGCAGTTTCCTAATTTAAGTACACACTCGAAGGGTGTTCCTAAGCTTAGGTATCTACGATTGAAACAACGACTTTCATCCCGTTTCCAATTCACAAATTAAATCTCAATTGAGGTCAGTATCCTGCTCATAGCAGATTCTGAAAATCAATATATATTTATATCACACTAAGTATCTAAAATCCAATTTTAATACTAGTAGTGAATATATTCATAACAAACATATTTAAAGTCAGAGCCTTGCTTGTTCTTCAATTCCTTCTTGTCTGCTTTGTCCAAATGGCAGTCACGCTTCCGCGATCCCGTTTTCCACAATTAAGGCATACATTTTGGGATATGTCCTTTTATCTTCCTCGAAGATTATAATGATTTGGCCTTTGCCATTTTTCACATTCCAGTAGCCTTTGGCCAAACCTCAAGTTTCTAGAATATCGAATGAAGGTGCGCCTTGCGCTACTTGCCTAATTGCAAACTTTGACTTTATCTCCTTGAGAATAGTCATTAACTCCCCCAAGAGTTAACTATTGCAATTTAGTACTTCTAAGATTCTAAGGATAGATTCTTTGAAGATCCTTCAATTTCATTATCATACTTTAAGGATCTAATCCTTGGTTCTGATTAAGAAACTAAGGAGTCTATTGCGACAAGCATAATGGTTTAAGCACTAAAGTTGTCATCACATTAATCTTCCAAAGATTATGCTCTACTATTTGCTTAACTTCGGGCTTAGGCATAATATGTTATTTTATCAAATAAAGTAACTTATTATTTTTCCAGTACCATCCTGAAACTTTATTCCCACTTTGAAAATTAAGCCATTTAAATACATTTTCCCTAGAATTATGTTTTAAATGTCAATCTTTCAATTTTATCTTGATTCTAATAGTCCAACTATTTAATCAAAGATTTCGGTACTATTTATTATAATGATTACAATAGTCAAACTATTTAATCAACTATAATTTAATAGATTAAAATCAATTATATTGATTACTATAATCCAATTATAAAATCAACTATAAATGAATAGTTTGAATATAGTCCAACTATTTATTAAAACAACATTTAAATATTAGTCCAACTAACATTTAATTTATTTGACGAATGATATTTGAATGAGCGTGTATGGAAAGTAATTAAACGAATATTGAATTCAATTCTTGCCTCCCACTATTTTTTGGCGCGCCTCTAACCCTCTGTCGAGTACTCGGGAAACTGTGTTTCCTAGTGGGCTAGGATCTCGTTAAATATCACACAATCTTGACTTTGGCCAACAAATTGTATGATAATTAACTAGGTAGATCTCTAAGATCGATTAGATCCAATCCAATTCCTAGATCCGGTATGGGGACATTAAAGTCCGAAACATATATCTTATATATGCCAATACATCCAATGTATTACCTAACTTATTTCCTCTGATTCAACTAAGCCTTGGCTTTGGCACAACAAACTTAGTGATCCCAGTTAAGCGCGACCCATTGACCATGGAAATCTTCGTAATCAATGTCGACAGACAAGAAGTGGTCTTGACTTTGGCCAACAAACCACAACTTGGACAAGACACTGATATGGAACAAAGCCTTCGTGATTCAAACACATCTTCGACGGACAAAGGCCTTGACTTTGGCCAACAAGCCAATGCCAGTCTTGGATCTTGAGTGAGAATCACTCAATGGAAGGAAAAACGCTTAATATTATTTGAGGGTTTTTCGCGTGCAAATTGGAAACCAATTTATTATCTTTGTTAAGGTCTCATCATCATACACCCTTAAGCATGCATTCTAAACACATAATAAAACGCGTATGAAAAATAATAATGAAATGCGGATGGATACTTTACATAATGATCCTAGATCAAATCTCTATCTTTCTCTCTCCCGCTAGCACAAATATTTCTTCTACCCGTAACACTACACTTCTAAAGAAACCTCATTTGCATTGAGGGGAAAAGGTTAGAAGAGAATACAATGAAATGATAGGTAATAAGGTTGGACACGAAGGTCCAATTAATAAATCAAATTTATTACAATAATTTCTAAAATTGCCCCACCCATCTAATATCTATCTGATATACATTATTCATGCATCCTAACCATGTATTCACAAAAGCATGTTATCATTCAATCTAATCAAATTAATTATCTGATAATTAGTGATCATCCAATGTTCAAACAACGATTTGATTTTGTTCGAGTCAAACTCGTTTTGCGAACAAGTACTCAAAGTACAAATTCTCGAATTAAATTAAACTACATAATTAAATCCAATTTAATATGAATTCAATTCTAATTCGCTATTTAATTCCAAATTAAATACTACACTTTAATTACGAACCTTTACGACTTTAATTCCAAATTTAATCGCTATGGGTCTCAACGCCCGATTAACATCCAACGTCAATTTAATTAAAGTCCAATGGGCTTTCAATTAATTTCTTAAGGCGTGGAATTTTGGTCAACTCGGGTGAAACCGATAACCAAAGTCCAATCCGGGAATTACCCCATAAGCCCATAAATCAATTTTGGCCCATTAGGCCCAATTAAATTAAAAAGGTCCATTAGTCGTTTTTGGGCTTTATGGAAGCGGTTTTGGGCCCAATTGGATCCAACCAATTTTCCTAAACCCAACTTTGTACAACAAAGCCCAATTAGCCCAATTACAACATAACAAGCCCAAATCCAATTTTACGGCCCAATTATAATTAAATCACAAAAACCCAATTTCACAATTTAATTACATAAAGTGCATTACACAATTAATTACCCAATTAACATTTCTAAAACATCAATAACATAACTAATCATGCTTAATATCCAAAAAACATGTCCAACATATTTTGATCAAAAATCAAACCCATTACATGCTATTGAAGTCTCGACAATATAGGGGATTTTATATCCGATTCGGTTTCAATCCAATTCAATCCACAATCGACACTAAATCACCATTTCCAATCGTTTGCAACTCATCCAATGATCATCGAATCAAAAATCCAAGACTTTTAGGGCTAGTTGACATTCGGCCAACACAAGCATTTTGGGGAAAAATTGTTCCAAACCATTTTTCTTGAAATTGATCCAATCAAACTTCAATTAAACATGTTATAAGCATACTCAAACATCTAATTAATTCAAATCATAATCAAAAACATTTTACCCAAATTTTAAGCCCTAAGTTCGTTTCATGCTTTTAACAACGCTCTGATACCATTGTTGGAGTTCTACAGTCCCAAGGATCGAATCAAAAGCATATAAACATGTGTGAATAACAACGACGAAGTTGAGGAATACTTACATCGATCGGTTGAGCGACGTGGTAGGTAATAAAAATTAATTTTCTGCCTTCTGTACCTCACGGCAAAGGTAGTGAGCTGCTCCTCTATTTTCTATTTTTGAGCTCCTTGAACAAGCTCCAAGCTTTGTCAAACGATTCCCGACTCATGGGTGGACTTCCCTATCACCTTCGCATGTCTCCGTAGTGTGCTAGCACTCCCGATTTTGCCACAAAATCGTGACTCTTGGCTTCCCTTTGGCTCTCGGCAGTAACCAAACCAGTGAAGAGATTTTTACCCACCATGGGCGTGATAGAGAGAGAGATGAAGTGAGTGAGAGATGAATTTGGTTGATGCCTAAAGTGTATCTAATACACTTACTTGAATTTCAAATTCATTTCATGTGAATTTGGCTTTCAAAAAGTCAAACAATAATGGCACCAACCACTTTCATCAACTCACATCAATCCATCAATCATGAATAGTGACTTGCGTCAATCACTCAAAGTGAAAGACATCCATCACTTGATTGACGAATAATGTGACGTTAGTTGCGACTAGCGATTTGACGCTTGATTTGACTTGTGTACCGCATTCGAATTCGAAATGCGAATGCGCACGCAAATAATCTCGGGCTCGGGTTCGCTAATTCCAAATTAACGAATTTTCCATTGCGACATAATTAAATCTAATTTAATTAATTAATCATGCCTAGCATAATTACTATTCACGTCGTTAACGAATTAATTCTAAATTAACTCCTGGATTAAAATCTAATTTTAATTCCGTGTCGAAATCCAATTTCGTTTAATATATCTAATATATTAATTTATCGATTAATTCCAAATTAATCGTTATCTCTCTTTAATTGATATTTTATCCCAGATAAAATATCTCCGTAATTAATCCCAGATTAATTTTCTCTCTCTTCTAATTAATCTCAGATTAATTTAGAGTGCGAGTCATACGTCATCGGTGAATCTTTGGGAAGCGACCCATGAGATCCCCGGATATGTTGGTAGTACATTTGGTCGTCGGACTATCCGAACACGTCAGTACCAAGTACTATGTTTTACCAATTTACAAGACAAGGTTGGCTTCTAGCAAAGCGCCATGCCTACCCAATTCTCCGGAAATATCCTTACAGGAATAAAGGATCTATATCAGGCGTAGTATATGTGGTATTACATATGTCGATCCAGTATCGGATGATCATGTGCTAGGCCTGGGGCTGGAATTGTGTCTGCCCCGTACGAAGAACATGTCGGATGTCTGGTAACTAGTCTCTATAATTGGATAAACATGACCTTGTCTTTTTATCCCGATAGCTGCACCATTTAAGAGAACCAGTCCCGTATCCTACGTGACCATCATCTCCACTATGACTGAAGTGATACTTCCGTCCTGACATCACACCCAACACACTACGATTCTCAATATACCCCGCATTGGCGTACATAGAACCTATTAAAGCCCTGGACGACCGCAACCAAAGTATATTGATTGTCGCAAGTATTAGCGGTGCAAGTCTCAGGTTAAGACCAAATACACCTATCCTGATTTCGAACTTCCAAAGACACGTAGTCATACTACCAATGGAATTCCGAGGGGGTCTATCCAGAGCGAAGCTGTTTCCCGTACCATCGGTAAAACACAACCTTCTATTACACTTGCATGAGTATCCTATACTCAAATATATGAGAACTATGTTGTTATGCCCTCACAACGCGCAAAAGTGCAATACTAGTCTTTTACGTATTTATCGATGTCCAATCTCGATAATAATCTGACTAGGGATATTTAATGATTTATCCTTCGTGGACTGATACTGTCTCATATCATTCGCAATCCAAGAACAAATCATAAGGACTTCCTATCATTTATATATCTTGGTGATCTAATCACAAATGATAAGAGTGCAATCTCCTTTGTCACATAGTTAATTTGTACAACAACACCATGATCTGTACAAATAGTGACGCTATAGGTCATAATTGTCCAACACATCAGAGTGTATGAGTTCTAATGTCTCCGCTGCACTATGTCATTTACATTTGAAGGGTAATTTTGTCATTTTACCAAGTAAACAATACTCAAAGTTCTATAAGGTTCATATTTGAAGGTTCTGAAATACCCATCCTTATATAGCTTAGTTAATCTTGTTTCATTGATATGACCTAAATGACTGTGCCATAGAAGTGATACATTGAGATTATTCGAGTTAACGTTGTATATATTAGAGGTCATTCTTTGTTAGTTTGTAAGACATAGATACTATTATTCAAAATACCATCTCCATATTTTATTTCATTGAAATAAATAGAACATTCATTACAATTTATTAGGCATGAAAAGCCTTTATTACATAAAGAAGAAATTGAAATGATGTTCTTTACTAGAGAAGGTACAAAACACAATCTTCTAAGTCTAAAACTAAACCATTAGGCAAAACTAATGAATAAGTCTCCATGCACAATGCAGCCAGTTTTGCTCCATTACCCATGTGTAAGTAAACCTCCCCATGACGGAGCCTCCTACTGTTTCTCAGGCCCTGCACATTGTTACACAAGTGAGTCCCACAACCGGTGTCAAGCACCCAAGTAGAAGGTTCAGAGTTTTGAGAATATAGTTCAGTCATATACAACATACCTGAAGTATTGGGCTTCTTCGCCTCTTGGGCTTCCCTAGCTTCCTTGGCTTTCAAGGATCTGCAGTCTTTCTTCCAATGACCCTTCTTTCCATAAAAGAAACATTTCCCATTTCCTTTTTTCTTCTCCACCTTACCATTGAGCTTTAGGTGATCTGGAGCCTTGGCCTTGCCCTTATTTTTCTTTGGGCCTTGTGGCTTCAGGTCCATACCTAAGCATGACGGAGGTTTTAAGCTCCGGTTTCAAGTCCTTATCTGCTTACCTTTATCAGATTTGGCAATTATGCTAAAGTAGTTTCTTTATTAGACAGATGAAACTGCATAATAAAGTTAGAGAAGTCTTTTGGTAAGGACTGAAGAATTAGATCGTGACCTATCTCATGATCCATGATGAACCCAAGGTTAGCCAATTTTTCAATGTGGCCAATCATCTTAAGCACATGTCCACTAACAGATCCTTCCTTATACCTTGTTTGGAATAAGGCACATGACACTTGGAATCTCACGGTATGAACGAAAGTTGCATACAACTCCTTCAAGTGAAAGATGATGGTTTGAGCACTCATATCTTTGTGAGCTTTTTGAAGTTCGTCTGACATAGAGCCAAGAATTATGCAAACTGCTTGCTCATCATCATCGATGTGTTTCTTCCAAGCATCAAATGTATTTTGGTCAGCATCTTCTGCGGGTTCAGGGGAAATGGTCTTTCGAGAACATAGAAAATATTTTCTTGTCATAAGATAATTTTAATGTTTCTAAACCAGTCATTGTAGTTGTCCCATTTAAGCTTATGCTCATCAAAGATGGAGCGAAATGATACTCTATTTTCCATTTGAATGTTTGTGAAATATTTTAACCCACTTGTTAAGAGAGAATGTTAAAATTAGGAATATGTTTTCAATAATGTTTCATAATAAACTGGGCTTTTAATATTATGAAGTTGCTCCCACTCAATTGTTTTAAAATTTTAAGCAAATCGTATCAACCCCAATATGATGGATTTCTTGTAGGTAAGTATCCCATTATCATCATATCATAACTCTGACTAGGGCCGGTCGTTATAAAATATGAAAATTAGGTAGGTTCCCAACCAATTTATGATATAAATCACAATTCATTGATCATTGGGTTGGGCAATCAAACATGCCATATCTTAGCTAGTCCTTGTGGACACCCAATCTTTGCCACTAAGTTATAAGACCACGCCTAAGGGTCGATGCGTCTTATGACTCAGAAAAGTCAAACCATTGTCAATAGTATGATTTAGGGACAAATTGGTATTGGTCAGTCTGGCAAAGCCTAGTCCTGCCAATACAGTTTAAGCCCTTTGGGTATATACTTTACAATGGGAGGCAAATTTTAGACTTAAATTATTATTAAGGATTTTAGCAAGTTTAAGTGAATAACTGTCAAATGGATTCCTCCATTGAAAATTCCCCAGAGGGAGGGTGGAGCGAACTCTCTTAAATACCCTTACCTCTTAGGCTCTTATTGCCTTGGTGACAGGAATAAATAATAGATCCTCCAAATTAGTCCAACACTTTAAATATGCTTTAAGGTAAGCTTTGAGTAAATGATTATCAAGATGTCTTCACAGCTATTCCTTTTGGCTATAAAAATGTAGTGAGTGAAAGAAGACACCAAATCATTATCTAACTCTAGTAATACCTTTGGTTAAATTAACTTTAGTTTGGAAAGTTTTATTAACGCCTTGGTCCAACCCCACTTGTATCTTTTATAATGTCTTTTATTATAAACAAGTGATTTATATTTATTATCCTTAGAGGTAATAAATCTCTAAGTTCATCACGGAATAATTACTTAGCTAAGGGATAAACAATACACTCTTTATTTCCTTAGAAAGTCTTTAGATGTTTGCACCCTAAAATAATCATGCCAATTCTAATCATATATAGAATCATCAAGCATATGAGTTTTAATATATTGGAATTATTTTAGGCATTAAATAAGTTTTATTAATATTTAATTATGATATTGCATTTTATTTTAATCAAAAAAATTTACTATTCACGTCTTTTTACGGAAGCGTGAACTTTAAATGTAATTTCACAATTAAATCTTAACCAAATCATGCAAAAATTGTGCCTAAAAGTAAGTTCAGGGTGTTAGTTTTCCAACGAGCTTCTACACACCCAATTTCGAGTTCAAATGAGAGAGAACTAATCAAAACAAAAACGGCGCTCTGATACCACTATTGGGAAGCGGCCGCGAGTGCGCAGCGGAAAATTTAATAAATCAAATTATGATGCCGCTATCCCTTTGCCCAAGACCCATTTGTTTTGATTATTCTACAAGCCTAGGCATGATACTATATTCTAAGCATAAAAACTCATAAAATATGCAAAGAACATAAACCTAAACATACTAACTATCATAAGAACTCTAATTAAAATAAAGAAAGAAAAAGACTTACTTGAACCGAAGAATCCTCCAGTCCTCCCTCCAATCTACAAGCTCTTCCATGTTCCAAAGACCACCCAAGTGTGTGGCCTTCAAAGATGCACACACCAAAGCCAAAACTCAACGGCAAGACTACGCCTTGAGTGCACGGGTATTTTGCCCTTGGTGCTAACCTAGGCAAATACCTCAAAACTTTTAACTCGAGGTTCCTCTAGTCAATTATACTTAAGGATCCTCAAAATCAGTGGCTTACTCTTAAACTTTAGAGTTGCTCATTTATAGAAACCCAAGATTTGAAAGGTTTGGTGCAAAATTTTGTAAAGAATTCTTTGGGTTTATATAGGTGCTCCAAAGACAACAAAATTAATTAAGAATCTAATGTGGGATAACTGCTAATTTAATATTAGCCATTGGATCTTAATTTAGTGTTTTAATGAGATTATAAAACCCTAATAAGAGTTTGGGCCGAATTGGAATTCAAAACAAATAACAAAATAATTTAACTATTCACATTACTATTCATATTACTATTCAAGTTAATATTCACGTTTATTTATTTATTTATTTATTCCAATTCTGAAAGTTCCGCTATCGTCATTCACCAATCCCTAAGCCACCATGGAACCTCATAAATGATCTGTTCAATAATTAAACACATTGAACCATTTATGAACAATTCCTACAACAATCATATATGCTGTTAAATTTGTACTGTACACTGTTAACCATTGATTTCGACTTTATTGTGTATGACCTTTTGGGTTCCCCTCAAGTGGGACATGAAATGAATCATGATAATTTAATCGAACATAAATTATCCTCCGATCAGATTGTCGTTCGATTTCAATGACCAAGGTTGACATCTAGCAACATGCAAATGCTTCAAATGAGAATGAAAGATATATATACCCATTATGTATGCGATTTACATATGATATGTTCCCTCGCCTCACTGTATCCCCACCGTTTGACCTAGGGTATGGAAAGTGTCCACCCATATAGTCAAATGTATGATTTTGATAGTGTCATGAATCGTGCTAACCCAAGAATCTCACATGATTCTTCCGCTGCGGCCACAGTCTCAAGCACTAATCACACATATCAACCCGCGAACTGGAATACTACTCTTATAAGAAAATATTATCTGAGAGAGTGGTGATTCTCTGTTGTATCTTTACAAACTTCATGTGTTTCAACAAATGACCCAATCATACCTTTATGACCGGATCTTTTGAATCGGGGAAGGAGAATGTCAAAGTTATTTAATCCATATATAAGATTGTAAAGACCTCAAGTCTAAGGACTAGTCATACAATCGATACATGAAAGTTCTCACAGACACATGGGATAAACACTCTATGTGAAAACTTTCGGCGGTCAGTTCGATGGATACGAGAAACTCATGCATCCATGTGATACACCAAGTGGACGGATCTCCGCTAGTAGCCTTTGAGATCTGCTACCCTACTTAAGGACGGATCATATCATCATGCTAGTCTCTCGGCTTTGTGAATGCCTAGATTATTCTCAAAACTATGACTAGGAACGTTTAAGAGTAATGATTCTCATAAGGCGTGGAAGCCATCATCTTATTACTCCAAGGGCTTTATTACAGTGTTTGATGATTCAAATAAGTTATGTAAGACACGTACAATAAAGATTGCCATTTTTTTAATTAATGAAAATATTATAAATACATGTACATATAGCCCATCCACAAGTTGGGTATAGGGCATATCCCTAACAAAACATCCCCAGTTACACACCAAACCATGTCCCTAAAGTACGTAGCTATTGGTCGAGATTGTTACACCAACCTCACCTTTGTAAATCAAAGGACATAGCCTCCATGTAGGAGTTCGTAGTACATTCAGGATTAAGATCAATCCATGTATGACTATCTAGTAAATAGAAAATTAATTTATTTATTTAACAAATATTATAAGAAAATCATTTCTATCTAGGTCCAATCCTTTATGATCACATCACACAAGGTGCCTCCATTCTCATGTCTCCATATGGACGATCCCAGATGAAGATTGCCATACAATTATATAATGGACTGCAGCTATAGATAAACAATAAATAAAGTACCTGTTTTATTTGCTCTATATGGATTATTTAAGATTACTAACTTCAGACTTAAATCTAATTGTGTATGACACTCATACACTAAGTCTGAAGACACATGAGTAATCTAGGGTAATCAAGACAACTCATAATATGCGATATTAAAACAAGCACTTTGATAAATGAATAATGCATCATTTTATTTTAATAAAATATAATATTGTTTACAGTACATGAATCTCTAGGGTATATATCCCAACATTGAAAAAAGCCTAGTGTCGCGACGCGTATATCCAGTGTCACGACGCATGTTGGAGAATTGCTCTCTGATATGGTTGTAGAATATGAGCATCGCGACACGGAAAACAGATGAGGTTCACTATCTCAATTTTTTTTATGGAAGTCGCAACGTTTAGCGCTTAGCATCACGACGCGTGATAGAGTCGCAACTCTCGACCCTTGTGTCACGACGCGGAGAACAAAGGTTGCTCATTGCCTCGCCTGATTTGGTTAGCGTCGCGACGTCCATAGCTAGTGTCGCGACTCGTGACTAGATTTTCAGGATCAGTTTTTATCAATTCTAATTTTATCCTAAGATATTATGGGGCACTCTAAGGGTTTCATATAAGTGTGTAGACAGACAATAAGCCATGCCACAAGCATATAACATCACCTCATGTATTGCATATGTCTTTCTATTTATTACAAGGAAACTTACGATTTCTTTGGCCTTAGAAAAATGATGTTGGACGTACAAGATGAGGCTTAGATGTTTCTCTAAGGCGTGTGAGAGAGGTGTCTGAGCCAGGGTTTGAATGGGTGGTGAAGGCCTCTTTTTATAGGCAAATGAGAGGAGACTTTCCTTATCCGACTAGGAATAGGATTTCTATTGATAGTGACATTTATTCTAATTGGTATCTCATAAGGAATAGATCTCCTAATTTAGGATTTTGATTGGATTTGATTAGGAAAGGGATTTGATTTGATTTCTTCTAATAATGAAAGGATTTGTCTTGATTTTAGCATGTGATAAATGTGTTTTTGCCTAATTAGAGAGGATATGGGCGTAAATGGGGCTCCATGGGCGTGTGGGTTTGGTTCTTAGGTAGGCTTGGGTATTTTGTGTTTGGTTTGGGTTTGGTAAGTGGTCTATGGGGTTTTGGACCTAAGATAAGCTTTGAAACGGAAGTCCAACAAGCAACCGGAGCCAAACAACGAGGTTAAATCCAACAAAAATTCCATTTTCCAACTTTACCCTTCCAACGTCCGTTTCCCGCGACTTTCATGACTAAAGAGGTAGTTGCCTCCATACGAGACTCATCATTGGGCTAATGTGTAAAAATATAATGCCTACAACAGTCTTTTGGGAAGACTAAGGACATATCCCAAGGCGTCTGCCTACATTGTGGCAAACGGGGTCACTGGAAGTGTGACTGCCATGAGTACAAGGCAGAGTTGAAGGAAGTGAAGATGGGCAAGGCTCCGGCTTTAGGTATGTTTGTTATAAACATGTCCACTACTGGTTTTAAAAATTGGATTTTTGATTCTGATGTGGTACTCACATATGTACTGGTGTTAATGATTTGCTGATTAGCAGGATACAGGCTTCAGATAAGATCGACCTACGATTCGGAAATAGGACAAGAGTTGCTGCTTTGGCCGTTGGGACCTATCTTTTGTATCTGCTCTTGGGGCATGTAATTACATTAGGTGACTGTTATTTTGTACCTAGTTTGACTAGAAACATCATCTCTATATCTTGTTTAACCCGATGCGGGTATACCTTTGTATTCCAAAACACTGGGTGTTTTGTATATAAAGATGATATTTTGATATGTACAGCAGATGTTAATAATGGTCTTTCTATTTTGAAAATAAATGAATCTCAAACATATAGCATGACAAACAAAAGGCTCAAATTGAGTAACACAGATGAAACTTATTGTGGCATTGTCATCTGGGACACATTAACAAGACTCGTATATCCACACTTTCGAATAGTGGATACTTGGACGGATTTGATCCTAATTCATATGGCGTCTGCGAATCTTGTTTATTAGGCAAAGTGCCTAAAACACCTTTTAGTGGTAAATGTGTACGTGCCACTGAGCTGTTAGCCCTCGTTCATGGTGACATATATGGGCCCATGTCTAGCCAGGCTAGAGGTGGATATGAATACTTCGTAACCTTATGGATGATGCATCGTGTTACGGTTATGTGTATCTTAAGAAACACAAGTCGGAAACTTTTGAGAAATTCAAAGAGTTTCGACATGAAATAGAAAAACATAACGGTAAAAGTATTAAAACATTACAGTAGGACCGTGGTGGGGAATACATAAGCAATGATTTTCAAGATTACTTGAAAGAGTATGGTATTCTTTCGCAGTGGACTCCTCCCGGAACACCACAATTGAAAGGTGTGTGCGAACGGAGAAACCAAACTTTGTTGGACATGGTAAGGTTAATGATGAGTCGCACTGAGCTACCAATTTCCTTTTGGGGATGTATTGAACAGTGCAATACTTATTTTGAATAAGGTTCTGTAAAAGTCTGTTGGACAAACTCCATATGAAATATGGATAGGAAAGAAATTGGGTTTCTCATTCCTATAGATTTGGGAATGATGGGCATATGTTAAACGTTTGGATGGTACCAAACTAGAACCCAAATCGGATAAGTGCCTTTTTGCAGTTGGTTATCCTAGGGAACCAAAGGATATTATTTCCACAACCCACAAGAGAACAAAATATTTGTTGCTCTTCATGTATCTTTCCTCGAAAAGAAGTTCATAGATGCAGTGATAAGTGAGAGGAAAGTAGAACTCGATGAAAATCGGAGTGATACTATTCTTGGCACCGACCCCATCATAGAACACGAACAGTTCATAAGGGATGAGATTGTTCCATAATATTCTAATACACAAGAACCGCGTAGGTCGGAGACAGTCAGAAAACAACCTAAGAGGTATGGGTTTCTGATCTCACCTCATGTAAATATTAATCTTATTGAGGAAGATGAACCAGCTATGTATGAGGAAGCGATACAAGGTATCGACTCCACTTTATGGCAAGGTTCCATGAAGTCCGAAATTGATTCCATGTATACCAACCAAGTTTGGATACTAGTTGATGTACTAGAAGACATTAAGCCTATTGGTTGTAAATGGGTCTTCAAGAGGTAGACAGACATGGAAGGCAACATACAAACGTACAAAGTTAGGCTTATAGAGAAAGGGTATCGTCAACGACATGGTGTCGATTACGACAAAACCTTTTCACATGTTGCCATGATTAGATCCATTCGGATAATGCTTGCTATTACTGCATATTTCGATTATGAAATATGACAGATGGATGTCAAAACCGCTTTCCTTAATGGAACCTTTTGGAGGATGTTTTATGCAATAGCCTGATGGTTTTTTTCGTACCAAAACATGCAAACAAGGTTTCCAAGTTTAACTTATCCATTTATGGATTATAGCAAGCATCACGTTCTTGGAACCAATGTTTTGTTGAGATCCTAAAAGAATATGGTTTCATTCAAAACGAAGATGATTTTTGTGTATATAAGAAGGTTAGTGGGAGCGCACTGACATTGATTATCCTATACGTTGATGATGTATTGCTTCTTAGCAATGACATTCCCATGCTACAACCGGTGAAAGCTTGGCTTTCATTAAAATTCTCCATGAAATACTTGGGAGAGTCGGCCTTTATTCTGGGAATAAAGATCTACCGGGATAGATCCAGAAAGCTGGTTGGACTCTCTTAGAGCTCGTACATTGACAAAGTGTTGAAGAGATTCAACATGGATCAGTCTAAGAGTGGGTTGCTTCCAGTGTCACATGTCGTCTCCCTATCTAAGGACATGTGTCCTAAAACACAAGATGAGAGAGATACCATGAGTCGGATCCTGTATGCTTTCGCAGTCGGATCGATCATGTATGCCATGATATGTATGCGACCTGATGTCTCATATATTTTGAGCATGTGCAGTCGCTATCAGGCCGATCCAGGTGATGGTCACTGGATTACTGTTAAGAACATCCTTAAGTATCTTTGACGAACTAAGGATGCTTTCTTAGTCTATAGAGATGGAGAACTTGAGGTGACTGGGTTCACCGATGTATGTTTCCAAATCGATAAAGACGACTGTAAGTCACAATCGGGGTACATATTTTGTTTGAACAACGGAACAGTGAGCTGGAAATCTTCCAACCAATATTTTTTGCCGATTCAACAACAAAGGCGGAATATATTGCTGCGGCTGAGACAGAAAAAGAAGCATTTTGGATCTATAAAATTCCTAATTGGATTAGGAGTAGTTCTGTTGGTAGCTGAGCTCAGCTACAACACAGGCTAAGGAATTACACTCTCATCAATGATCCAAGTATGTACTTCGATGGTTTCATCTAATTCGTGAGATCACACATCGTGGCGATGTACAAATCGAAAAGATCATTTCAGATGATAACCTTGAAGATCCGCTGACGAAAGTAATATCTTAGCAAAAGTTTGAGCGACCCGTCCATAGTTCAGGTGTTGGACACTTGAGGGATTGGTTATAGGCCAAGTGGGAGATTGTTGGATAATTATGACCGATAACATCAATATTTGTAAAAGACATGGTGTTTTTATACAAATTAACTATGTGACAGAGGAAATTGCTATTTTATCATTTTGTAATTGGATTACTTGGATAAATAAATGATAAAAGCCCATATGCTTAAATCGGATTAAAAAGATTTGAGACAGTATTAATCCATGAACGGTTTAATCATTAAATATCCCTAGACGAAGTATTATCGAGACTGGACATCGATAATGCGGAATAGACTAGTATTACACTTGTGCGCGTTATGGAAGCTTAACGACATAGTTCTCATATATTTAAGTATTAGATACTTATGCAAGTGTGATAAGAGGTTCTGTTAGCCGTTGGACTGGGAACAGCTTCGCTCTGGATAGACCCCTATGAGTCCCATTGGTAGTATAACTATGTGTCTATGGGAATCCAAATCAGGGTAGGTGTATGCCTCTGTTGGGTTTACTAAGAATCGTAGTGTATTGGGTGTGATGTCAAGATGGGAGTATCACTTCAGTCATATTGAGATGATGATCACGCAGGATACAAAACTAGTACTCCTAAATGCTGCAGCTATCGGGATAGTATGACTAGGTCATGATTATCCGATTACAGAGACTAGTTGCTGATGATCCGATATATGTTTCATACGAGGCAGACATAATTCCAGCCCTAGGCCTAGCATGGGACATCCGATATTGGATTGTATTATGCAATACATTGTATATTATGCCTGATACAGATTATATATTACTCGTTGAATATTCTGGAGAATTGAGAAGGCACGGTGCTTTGCTAGAAGCCAACCATGTCTTGTAAATCGGTGAGAACATTGTACAGGGTAAGCACTTCAGATAGTTCGATGACCATATTTACTGCCAACATATCCAAGGATTTCTTAGGTCGCTTCCAAAAGATTCACCAATGACATTTGACTCAAACAGAATTAATCTGGGATTAATTATGAGAGAGAAAATTAATTTGGGATTAATTGTGGCAAGAATTAATCTGGGATTAATTCGTCTAGAAGAGAGAACGTGATTAATTTGGAATTAATCGATTAAATAAATTAAATATTCAAATTGGATTTTTCTATTTAATTTATTTATTTGGGCAAAAATTATATATCAGATATATTAAATTGAAATTAGATTTCAATACGGAATTAAAATTGGATTTTAATTCAAGCGAACAAATTAATTTGGAATTAATTCGTAAGGGACTTTCATAATAATTTTGCTAGGCATTATTATTTAATTAAATTAGATTTAATAACATCGCGACGGAAAATTCGTTTAATCGGATTAAACGAACCCGTGCCCAAAGTGTGTTGTGTAAGCCAACTTAAATTTGGAATTTAATTGGGTGGGACCAACAACTTCCATCAACTTGTCACTATTTGTGATGTGAGTAGTTGGCGATAGTGATTGGATATTTTATACACACAACACAAAAATTCAAGTGAATTAATTCGCTCATCTCTCTCACTCTCTTATTTGGCCGATTCTTCATCATTGGAGGAGAAAATTTTCTTTCTAATTTTGATCAAAGCTAGCACTTTGGGAGTGAATTAAGGTGATAGGGAAACTCACCCAAGAGTTTGGAACTAAAATACAAAGCTTGGAGCTTCTACATCAAAGAAAGTTTTTGAAATTTCTCATCCGTCCACTGTAAGTATTTTCTGCAACTTACTTGATTATTCACACACGAATCATTGTTTAGAGAACTTGGATGTTATTATTTTCATGTTTTTCTGATTTTAGATGTTTTATAAATTAAATTTAAGTTTCAAATGAATATTGAGATTTGGACTTATATAACTATGTATTGGCGTATTAGCGGTTTTCGCCGGGGGTGCAGCGGAACGTGAAAAATCAAAATTTTGAAATTTCAAAAAATTTTCTTTGTACTATTAAAATAAACTATTTATTTTAATATTTAATCCCAAATCAAATTTGGAATTACCCAAATAACCCAAAAATCAAAAATTACCAATTTAGCAAACTTTTTGCATTTTGCTCATTTTAGTCCAAAAGTGTCAATTACACATTTAAGTGTTTCCAAAACACTGCCAAAATATTTAATATACATCTAATGTACCCAATTTAATCCATAGAATGAAAAGTCCCAATTTTGGAATAAGGCATAAACCCTAGAAATTTCAATTAACCAAATTTCCATCAAATTGGCTTTCAATCTAACATTAGATTAATTATTCCAATATTTTTAAAGTCTCACCACATTCAAAAACACCCAAGAATAATTTAGGTTTCTATAAAGTGGCATATAAATTCTAGAATGTCAACTTTGATTTCCTAGATCAAATTGAACTCAAATAACAATTATTAAGTTCAAAGAATCATCACACATGCATTTAATATTCCCAACAAGCATCCAACGAATAAAACCCCAAATTTAAGAGAGGGAAAACATTATACATCGTATGTATTATCAAAAATTCAAAAGAAATATTTTCCAAGCTAAAAGATTAATAAATATACCTTAAATTTGAATAATCTTTAAGCTTTTGCTTGAATTTTTAATCTTCCAATTTTTCTTTCTCTCTTTGTTATTGTTGAAGAAATGGGAATAGTACCCTTTTCTTTGTGTTGGCTAATTTTTGTAGCTAGTGGGAGAGAGAAATTTTTTTTTTATTTTAACAAAACAATTTGATTAAATAAAAACAAATATCCCATCTCACTACCACTGTTTCCAATAATGCCACATGTCAACATAATAAAGCATCCTACACATGTCTAATACATGTAAAACATATTTTTTTTTAATTCCAAATACATTTATTTAATAAATTAATTAATTAATATTTTAATTAATTAATCCATTTAATCAAATGTATAATGTATTTCTACATTTACAACAAATGTTAAAATACATTCAAGGTTGACATATGTTCCAAAACTATTATGCAACGACCCCATATATTTTTTTTACTTTGACTAGGGGACGTAGGGGATTTTCTTTTTCCAGGCACCAATGAATAATTATATGATCAATTTGATGGACAATTATGACTCATAGCGTTACTATTTATACAGATCATGGTGTTGTTGTACAAATTAACTATGTGACAAAGGAGATTACACTCTTATCATTTGTGATTATATCACCTAGATATATAAATGATATGAGGTCCCTATGATTTGTTCCTGGATTGAGAATGATATGAGACAGTATCAGTCGATAAAGGATAAATCATTAAATATCCCTAGTCAGAGCATTGTCGAGATTGGACATCGATAAATGCGTAAAAGACTAGTATTACACTTGTGCGCGTTGTGAGGGCACAACGAGATAGTTCTCATATATTGGGGTATAGGATACTCATACAAGTGTAATAGGAGGTTGTGTTTTACCAATGGTACGGGAAACAGCTTCGCTCTGGATAGACCCCCTTGGAATTCCATTGGTAGTATGACTATCTGTCTATGGAAGTCCGAAATCAGGGTAGGTGTATTTGGTCTTAACCTGAGACTTACACCGCTAATACTTGCGACAATCAATATACTTTGGTTGCGGTCGTCTAGGACTTTAACAGGTTCTGTGTACGCCAATACTGGGTATATTGAGAATCGTAGTGTATTGGGTATGATGTCAAGACGGAAGTATCACTCCAGTCATAGTGGAGATGATGGTCACGTAAGATACGGGACTGGTTCTCTTAAATATTGCAGCTATCGGGATATTATGACAAGGTCATGTATATCCGATTATAGAGACTAGTTATCAGACATCTGACATGTGCTTCGTACGGGGCAGACACAATTCCAACCCCAGGCCTAGCACGTGATCATCAGATACTGGATCGACATACACGATACCACGTAACCTACGCCTGATATAGATCGTTTATTCCTGTAAGCATGTTTCTGGAAAATTGGGTAGGCATTGTGCTTTTGTAGACAGCAGAACTTGACGACGCTGTTCTAGGCTCGCGGCCTAGTTGGGAGTATGAAATAACATGGAGTCACCACCCGGTGTGAACCGGGATAAAGATTTAAGGCCGCACTCACCCCTCGCAAGGGAAGACCTCAAACTGTTGGGTTTGGAATGGTCCCTTACTTATGTCACTTATGATGATATGATTTGTGCAATTAATCAACCGAGTCTACTCAATAATCATGCTCAAGGGTACTTAGATCTAACATGCTTTCATCCAAATAACTCCACGCAATACAACACAACGAGCATATTGAAACATTAAACCGAAATAAACAAATAACTATTTAAGCACAATTATAAACTAAACAAAACATCATGCATAAAGAATGAAGAAACAACATGCCATAATCGTTCTTTGAAAGATAAATAATGAACTAAACTAAATCATGCTTTAAACAATAAATAAACAACCTACGAACTATAACATGCTCAAATACAAATTTGGATGAGACGAGATATGTGTATCTTAAGCGGTACGTGGCGTTGTATCCCGAGTGCAGACCGCAATACCGTCCATTCGGAATCGGTAATGGAATTTACGTCTTGGTTTCTATCCGATATACCACAAAAGGGAAAAAATATCCCGCTCATCCAACAATCACATCATACCTCAAGCGACTCTCATGCAATAATATTTTAAAATAAATAAAATAAAACGAAAGAAGATAAGTAAAAAGGTGCCCTTAGGTCTAACCTCTTTTGTCGTCTCAAGAAAGGGCGTTACACGTCCGTTGGAAGGGTGATTGATCCGACACTTTTCCGATTTGTTAACTCAACGTCTTTCCTCGCTGTTTCGGTGTTCGGGTTGTTGTTTTCACTCCGTTTCGCTGCTGTTTTAAGGGTATTTTCTGGTCACTGTTTTGGGTAGTTTCGGGGACTGTTTTGGAGTGTTTTTGTCTCGGTTTACTGGCTAATTTTTGGGTGGTTAAAGGTTGGTTTATAGGGCTATTTTGGGATCAGTTTTAGGGTAATTTATTCTCGATTTTTTGGTGAATTTGGGGGCAGATTGGGATGCTTGTTCACGGCAGTGGGGGGCAATTTTTGTTCACTATTTTGAGTATTTTAGCTACTGTTGTGGGGGTGTTTTGCTGCAGTTCTTAGGGGCTGTCTTGGGTAGTTTTGGCGTGGACTTTAATGGCTATCTTTGTGGGTTCATGCGTTAATATGGAGTGCAGATGCTCGGTGAATGCAAAGGGGGGAAATGGGGGATGAGAAGGTGTGAGGCTTGAGCAGTGAAGGTGGCGTTCTGTGCGTGGTCAGGGCTTGGCGTCTAGTTTTTGGAGGGATGCGTCTAGTGGGTGCTTGTTACATGATGGGCATGTGGCAGGTTTGAGTGAAGGCAGGTGCGTGAGTGGAGGGCGTTTGTTAAGTATGTGCGTGAGGCAGGTTTTCTACGTGTGTGTGCGTGGCTGATGAAGCTTATGGCAGTCTTTTGTTATAGAGAGAGACGTGCTTAGGTAGGTTAAACAAAGAGAGAGATAGAGAGAGTGGCCGAGAGAGAGATTTGTTGTGGAGATTAGGGTTTATTTCTTTTGTTTTGTGATTTTTTTTGTGAATCTGCCAGCCAGCCAGGGGTTGAATGTGTGGAGAAAGTTTATTTTTATAGGCTAATGGAGGGGGTTACCTTGTTGGAGAAGGAATAAGATTTGTGTGTTAATTATGAGATATTTTTAATTTAGTATGTGATAGGGAAAATCTTTTAATTAAGGGAAGTGATTTGATTTATTCTTTTTAGTTAAGGATATGATTTAGTTTAATTAGGCAAGGAAGGTGATTTAATTAAATTAGGAATGTGTTTTATTTAAATTACGAATGTTATTTAATTTAATTTCAAGTTCAATTTAATTGGTGAATGTGATTTAATTTAATTTAAGTTTAATTTTAATGGGTTTTAATTATTTAATTGTGAGATGTGTTTTAAATATTTTAATTATTTAATTTGTGAGATGTGTTTTAATGGGTTGGTGTGTTTTACAACAGAGGTCCAACAAGCGAACCCGAAGCGAAACAAGCGAGTTAAATCTGACAAAAATGCTAATTTCCAACTTTACCCTTCCAACGTCCGTTTCCCGCGGCTTTCACAACTAAGGAGGTAGTGTCTCCATACGAGGCTCATCATCGGGTTAATGTGTAAAAATGCAATTCCTACAGTCGCCCACACTTTGATGGGACTTGTGCAGTGTGTGACAATGACAATCCTATCAAAGTACGTACAATGTATTTTTACTTACCTGGCTCACCAGCTGTCACCTAGTATGCCTTCTATGCTGAGTTGATAGTGCTAAACCCCATACCTAGGGTGTCGCGGTAGTCCACAATGCCAAACTTGGCGTGCTAAACCCCATACCTAGGGTGTCGCGGTAGTCCACGGTAGTCCACATACTCCTCGGTAATCCACATAGTCCACATACTCCACGGTAGTCCACGGTAGTCCACATACTCCACGGTAGTCCACGGTAGTCCACATAGTCCACATATTCCTCGGTAGTCCACGTTAGTCAACATAGTCCACATAATCCACGGTAGTACACATAGTCCACATAGTCCACGGTAGTCCACATAGTCCACATACTCCACGGTAGTCCACATAGTCCACATATTCCTCGGTAGTCCATGGTAGTCCACATACTCCACGGTAGTCCACGGTAGTCCACATAATCCACATACTCCTCGATAGTCCACATACTCCTCGGTAGTCCACGGTAGTCCACATACTCCACGGTAGTCCATGGTAGTCCACATAGTCAACATACTCATCGGTAGTCCACATACTCATCGGTAGTCCACGGTAGTCCACATACTCCTCGGTAGTCCACAGTAGTCCACATACTCCTCGGTAGTCCACGGTAGTCCACATACTCTTTGGTAGTCCACAGTAGTCCACATAGTCCACAAACTCCACGGTAGTCCACAGTTGTCCACATAGTCCACATACTCTACGGTAGTCCACAGTAATCCACATAGTCCACGGTAGTCCACACAATCCTCATAGTCCACATAGTCCATGGTAGTCATCGGTAGTCCACATAATCCACATAGTCCACCTGCCAAACCTGGCGTGCTAACCCCGTACCTAGGGTGTAGCCGAAATATCTTCATACCCGGAGTGGCGTACCTGGAAAAACTAATCTGATGTCTCCATACCCGAAGTGTCGTACCTTGCAAAACTGATCTGATGTTTTTATGGGCCTCACACCCAGAATGTCATACCCGGCAGAACT